>PVKS010052833.1:0-10604 GCA_004027875.1 Aplodontia rufa
TCAATATTTAAAAGTATATTACAGTTGTTGAAATGCTTTCCTTTCACCCTGACCTCAGACAAAAAAAAAAAAAAACAACAAAATTGAAATACACCTGAAGTACACCTAAATACCTATAAGTAATGCAACTTATTCCCTACATCCTTGGGTTTTTCCCTTTTAAGAGAGAGAGAGAGAGAGGGAGAGAGAGACTCAAATTTTATTTAGTTTTTCATGTGGCTGTGATTGCTCCAACACGTCATTGTGTACATGGTTCTGGGTTTGAACCCACGTCCTAGTGCAAGCCAGGCAAGTGCCATAACCACTGAATCACTGCTCCAGAAACCTTGGGTTTTTATTCTTATTAGATTAAAGGGACTGTTTCACTTAAAGCCATATATGCTACTGTAAGTTAATACCGATTTCATGAAATCTAACATTGTGATAGTTTACCTGATGTCATAATTGGTGGTGATAGTTTAAAAAAGATACTCCTTGGATATAGTACAAATGTTTTAAATAAGTACCACCTAGTGTGACATCATTACCTTTCACTTCTTGTGTTTTCTTAAATTTTACAAGAGCTTATTTCCAGAAATCATGGTGTGAGTGAGTGACATATACTGTAATCCCAGCTGCTCAGTAGGCTAAGATGAAGGATCACAAGTTTGAGGCCAGTCTCAAGGGATAGTGGTAGATCACCCCTGCATTCAAACCCCAGTACCAGAAAAAAACTAAATGAATTGAGATAAAATAAAATAAAAACCATGGAAAAAATATCACTGATCTGTCTCTGCATTCCCTGGTCAAAACTAGAGGAGGTTATAAAGAAAACATTTCATACTGGTACAAGCTATGGAAAGTGAATATTAAAGGAGTTAAGCAACTCGAATATGGTCACACAACCAATAAGTATCAAAACTGGGAGTCAATACCAAGTCTATTAGCCTTTGAATCTGTACTTATACACCTTAGCAATTGTAAATTCCCTTTAAGTTCTCCCAAAGTATGCTGATAGTAAATTGCTTTTTCAGTTTCTTTTCCCTGAATTTAAGGGCTATTTGTTGTTGCTGATAATTACAGTAAGACAGGAAACAATAAAAATATGAAAGCCCAAATAAATCTTCAATAGTAACAGATTACCCTGCACTTAATTGGAGTATACATACACTAAGCCATTTCTCCTACACTGAGTATGATGGATATGAACTATAGACTATATTCTATTCAGAAAAAGTTACTCAGATATGAGCTATAAGTAGATTCAGAGAGGCACCACTGCTAAACAAGATGGAATTCTTAATTGCACTCTATAGAGTTTCGTTGGCTCTAATTTATACTTTTCCTTCTGCTTCTCTTGACCTTATCTAGACCTGAGTATGGACAAGGAAGAAACTTTTCTAGGAAGTAGAGCATAGTAAAATTTAGTATAATATAGCATTTATGATCATGGACTGTATCCAGGCTGCGAACTTGAAAGCCTGGTTTTCCCACTTATTGGTTGTGTGAGCTTGAACAAATTACTTAAACTTTCTGTACCTCAGTTTCCCATGTGTTAAACAGAGACAATAAGGGTACCTACCTAATAGGGCTGTAGCAAGGATTATATTAGTAATAATATGCATATATCTGGCATAGAATAAACGTATTTGCTATTGATAAAATCACATTTTCAGAGTTCACAAAAGAGGAAAAAAAGGATCTTGAAAACCCTGCTTTTGTCCCTATGGTCACTGTGAGTTCTACTACTTCCTTTCCACATGGGTTTATTTCCTCTAGAATATTTGCTGATTAATGGAATATTAACAAAATAGAATACATTACTCAGCAATAAAAATTACAACATATTCATGACAGTTCAATTAGGATGGACCTCCAGATTATTATGCTGCATAAAACAGACAAATCTCAAGAGTTTACATGGTACATAATTGCATTCAATTTATGTAACCATCTGTATGATTTTGTCATTTAAAGAATAACAAATTAATGGTTGTCAGGAACTAGAGATAGGAGGGGAGAGGATAGTAGGAGAAAATTTCTTTGTATTAATGGAATTGATCTAAATCTTAATTGTAGTTGTAATTAAGATTATATATATATATATATAGCAGTTGCTTAGAAACACACGTTCATAGGCACACACATAAATACAAAGTAATGCATTAAAATTCAGTGTGATCTGAATAAGGTTTATTGATTGTACCAATCTTAGTTTCCTGGTCTTAGTATCCGTCTATAGTTATATTAGAGGTTACCATATGAGAAGCTGAGTGAAGGGTACAAAGCTTCTGTATTATTTTTGCTACTTTCTATGAGTCACTGATTATCTCAAATAAAAGGTTAAGAAAAAGTAGTGATTAAAGACATTTTTACCTATAGGTAAATCTGACTTACATGATTGGTTAAAAGCAGTATTCACTAGAATGCCATTCAGGTAGGAAAGTTGTTAATAGCTGTGCTGAAGAATGTTTTCTAAAGTTAGTACATTTAGAGAACACTATATATTCCCCTCTTAGAAATTCCACTGTATGCTCCTTTTGCTTCTCAATCCTACCTGTCCATTAGATTCATTTGAATAAAAATACAAGGAGTAAATAATTTGCAATGAATCGAATAGCCACAATCCCAAGCCACACACTGGAAAGAATATCTTACAATTATAGTGAAATTTGGACCAAAACAGTGCAGAACTCTAAGTCTATGCTTGCTACCATAAATTTCAGACAGTACTCAGATTCCAAGTTTTCAAACCCAGATCATTTGATTTAAGGCTGTCAGAGACAACAAAAACAGCAAAGAATAACCCCTTAGGGAAACAGCTCCATATCACAGAAGGATAGCTGAAATAAAAGGGCCATTACATCAGTATATCATTTTAATTTTCTGAGAGCCTCCAGAGACTGCTTCAATATGAGTTGAGAGATAAGCAGCAAGTAGCTGTAGAGATGTTAGCAGTTGAGCAAAAATTAACTACAACATCACCACAAAACATCTCTGACTCAAGGCATTTCATGGAATCATGTTGTCCTTATAACTTATTCCAAAGTTTTAATGGTAAGGGCTGAAGAAGAAGAGAGCATCATAAATTTAGGGGAGAAATGGCTTCTAGCAGAAGACATGACGATTTGGAGAGAATATGACATGAGACTTATGAATGGAAGCTTCTGAGATGCCAAAGTTCATTTCCTCCCACCTTTTCACCTGTAATGCTTTCACAGTTAACCCTATCTGAAGATAAGTAAAAAATAAACAAACAAAAAAAGCAACAGCCTAAACACAGATTTTAAGTATAAGGAGAACAGCATAAGCAAAAATCAGACAACAGGGGGATTGAGGAACAGGCTTTTCAAAAATATTCACAAGGCATTTAACTAACATACTTGAAAAATCTACTAAAGAATAAAGGACTTGATTAAATTGGAAAGATATACCTTACTCTTGGAAGAAAGATGGAATATAAAAAGTTCCTGATTCTCTGTAATTTGAACTATAAATTCAAAGAAACTCTAATCATAAATATCAGTAGGTTTCAATAGGTAGGGCTGAACTTGAGAAAAATGTGAAACCCATTTGGAAAATATCCAAGAAAATATCAAAAACTAGTTTTATGAGGGATTGTTATTGATAGAAAGTAAAAGTACTTGAGAAATTAATGTTTTAAAAAATGTATATTGTCAATAAAATAACACCTCTGAAAAGCGAAGTCCAGATATAAACCCCAAAATACATGGGAATTAATTAGATAACAGAGGAAACAATTAATTACATTTGTGCTCAATATTCCATGAATATCATTGAATCAACTGGTTAAGTTGTGTTGAGATAAAAAGGTGGTATACTTGTCTTAATCTATACATCAAAATTATTCCAGGAAGATTAAAGTGTTAAATGAAACTATACAATTAATAGAAAAAACATGAGCAAAAACAATTTTAACCTAAATACCCAAAATCTATAATGGGGAAAAATATAAGTGTTACTGCACTAAAATTAAAACTCTACTTCAGTAAAAAGAAAAATATAAAAACAGAGAAATGTATGCAACTCTTTTTTATTTTTTGGTCATTTGCCTTTTTTAACTTTTTATACATTTTTATTGAGAAATTTATTTGTTGAACAATCATACAAATTTTAACAAAATAATATATAATGTATATAGATTCTGAAAATTAGATTTACCACCAAGAGTGCCCCACCCCACAGCAACTAGAAACAATGATATTGTATTGCAGCCTTTGAAGGTAAATGGATGGCTATGGAAGAAATTATGCTGAGTGAAATAAGCATAACCCAGAAAAACAAGGGTCGAATGTCTTCACTCATCTGTGGAGGCTGGAACTAGACACTGGCCATTGAGAGAGGTGGTCTATTATCAGGTGTTAAATCCAGATATCATGTAATGTTACACAGCCTATTACTTTTTTTAGAGATGTTGAGGGAAGAGGAAGGGAGGGATAAGGGTGGGTAACTGGGGTGGGGCACTTTTGGAAACATTTTTTCTTATTTTAAAAACAGTGTTTATAATTACTAATCAAATAGAAAAAAATTACCTACTGCCTAAATGTCCATAAGAAAAAGATGAAATAAATTATGGTATATCCATTTAATGTATATTAAAAAGAATGAAGATTTTGTGTACTGATATAGAAAGGATCATTACATATATGTAAGGCATAAAAAATAAAAGGCATAAAATAGTTGTATGAACTGAAGATGTCTAAAAATGCTTCTATAGATTCTATAGAACCTTTAAATAATGGCTAACTTGAGAATACTGACTGTGGACAGAAGGAATGTTGTAGATGGAGAGCCAGAGATATCTTGAACCTTCTTAAACCCTGTAATAGGCATTTATCTTAAGTTTTATATTAGACCTAACATTCTCCTGAGTATTATGTAAACTTCTCAGAATGTATCACTAAGCTTAGGAGACCTTTAGCCTCTACCAACCCTAAAGGTGAGAACATTATAATATCTAAAATATATGAAAGAGATTTTTCCTTTTGCAATAGCTTGCCTACCTGATGCTCCCACCCACATAATTGGTAAATACATTGATTTACTACTTTCTTTTGTTCAATGATTATCGCAGCTCGTATAACCCCTTTCACAGTGGAATATGACGTTCAGGGTAACTTGATTCCATGTTCCAGGGTCATGGTTACTCATATTTGATTCAGAACAAACTATTTTCTTATTTCCTTTAAAACAGTTATACTTTAAATTGACAGTGGTTATCATGCTAATAAAGACACTGAGAGAGACTGTTCATATGAAGTGTAATTATCTTTCAGTGTAGAATCACTTCAACCTATTTTATATTTTCAGTATATCTTCTAAATTTATATAACATTTTATATGAGAAGGCATTTTATAATCAGAAGAATATATAATAAAATATACTATAACTTTCAATGAAGCATAATGTAAATAAAATAAACTTTATTACCTTCTTTTACTAAAGAGTAAAAGAGAAACAATACAACACTTTCACTAATACCACTATAGGAAATAGCTTTATAATGATGGTTTCTTCCTTATAAGTACCTGTGTTGTGCAAATTTCAAAACCACAAGCAATCTAGGATAATTTATGTTAATGTGTTCCCCCAAAATTTTAGCTCTACATTGCTTTATTTAAATGGTAAATTTTTACAATGTACCATCATATAATGTAGGTCACATTTTTTAAAGAGAGAGAGAAAGAGAATCAAATTTAATTTTTCATGTGGCTTTCATTGCTCCAACACTTTGTTGTGTATGGGTGCTGTCAAACTCCGATCCTCTCGCTTGCCAGGCCAGTGCCATAACCGTAACCGCTGAGCCACATCTCCAGCCCCTATAGGTCACATTTTTAAAGTAAAATAATAAAGGCATATCTGGTGCAAGTTGACATAAACCCTTCCTATTTCTGAGCTGGAGCCAAAAACAAAACAAAACAAAACACTTTCATTTTTCTCAAATAATTATTAGCCTTAATGAAGAGTACCAAGAATTTTCAGAGTTGCTCTCTAATAGCTTTTGACAAAAAGGCATCAGAAGGACTGAACTACATAGCAAAGAATAAAGATGCTTTAAAGAATTTGCTGTGTCCCATATCTTTTGAAGAAAGGTGTACTTCTAAGTTCTATGCGTTTTAATACTTAGGTCAGTTTTCATTTTTTTCACATTTGTTCAGAACTTATTTCTTGAGTATATACCATAAGCCACACACTTGGTTCATATTCAGTATTTTACTGTTTTGCATCAATAACTTGAAGGTTAAACTGCTTCAACCATATATCTTAAATCATGCACATGCAGTTCAACTACAATAAGAATGAGTCATCACATTTAAAATCTATTATCATTCTGTAAATGACCATAAATTATAAATGGTATAGCTCTTATATCATGAGATGGAGGGACAAAAGCAAGAAGAGGCCTACTCTTTGCTGCTGTTATTCATTCATTCAAATTCTCTCTCACCAAAATTCATTTTGTGATATTTTAAAAATACAAAAATTAATGCATAATTTTGCTGCATTACACACACACACACACACACACACACAGAGTTTGTTTCTTCAAGTCATATTTTTCTCTAAACCCATGTTCAAAATATTTTCCAGACCTTGAAAACTAAGCTTTCCCATGGGTCAGGATCTCAGCCAGCCTTTTTCTTTGCTCTCATCCTTGAGTTGCACAGACTTTCCTGTTAAGGGTAATTCTTGTCTCTGAATTAGAAAAGCAACTAATTTAAGTTCCAGCCATTAAAAGGTGGTAAATGAATATGACTTTTTCCCCCATGGATTACACTTTCATTCACAGTAAGATTTCAGGAGAAATACAGGAAATAAAGTAACACTTGTTTTGAGAAACTGTTGTTTGGGTTGGAGTGTCCTATTTTAAAGGTGATTACCTTGACTTTTAGAGTGGTGTTCTTTATTCCCTTTGGTCTGACATCATTAACAAATCTCAATTTTTGAATGTTCAAAGAGGAAGGGATCCAACTTTATTCTAACAATAGCTATCTTCTTCAACACCTTAGTTTTGAAATATTTATTTTGTTCAAATGTAATATAATTGTATAACTTTTTAAAAAGTCAGCGTATACCCCATAACCCTGTACTGAAAGGAATTTATTTTCTAATTAATTTTCACTGTTCAATTTTTACCCCCTCCTTTTTTTTGAACAGAGAGGGACAGTGATAGAGACAGAGAGAGAGAGAGAGAGGAGAGAGAGAGAGAGAGAGAGAAGAGGAACTGTCAACTTCATTTAGTTTTTCATGTGGGTTTCCTTGCTCCTACACTTTGACACTTTGTTGTGTACGTGATATTGAGGTTCAAACCCAAGTCCTTAAGCACGTCAGGCAAGCACCATAACTGCGGAACCACTGCTCCAGTCCTTTTACCCCAGTTTTTATTTCTCAGCTTTACAAGTCGTCTGAAAGTCTGGATCCTCATTATTCAAAACCTCTTCACATTCACAATCTTTTAATCTTTAGACACAACCAAATCTTGTCCTCATGCATGTGCCGGTGGGCTCATGCAACACCTCAAGTGAGGGTTTATAATTTTCTTCCAGCGCCTGAAATTTATTATCAAATTCACCTTCTATTTTTATCATATTACTCCTGCAGTTTTTAAGGGCAAATAGGCCAGGATGGCGAGACAGTAAAGCACCATGGGACTGATGCATTGCACTTTTTCGGTGTCAGAATGGGGCATTTGCATCATTTGCCTGTGTTAACATTTTCTTCGCTCAGCTACAGTTTTTCCATTACTTCTTCAGCAGCCTCTGCTACCGCTGCTTATGAAAGTCCCTTTGTTATCCCAGTCATGCACATTAAAGCAAAAGAGCAAACGTTTTAGAGTGACTCCGGGATATTCAGTGCCCAACTCAGAACAGGAATAAATTCATTAAGGAGCAGGTGGTGGCACCTGCAGAGGAAGAAAAGGCGGAAGCAGCAGCCACCTCCTCGGTCGGGCTGGGGACGGTAAAAGAGGCAGCTGGCTTCAGTTTTGGGTAACGCAAAAATAAACAGCTTACCTAGAAGACCGCAGGGAAAAGACCCGGTTAAGTACTTCTCTAGCCCCTTGCCGCCAGCCCCTCAGCATCTTTCCCAGTCGGTTTTTCCTTGTAAAATTTTTCATTGGCTGATCAGGTGTGATAGACAAACACACTGCCCAATGAAAGTGCCAGCTCAATCAGTTTAACGTCTATACCCACCTTCTTCAATCTGCCTAAGTGGATTAAGCATACATTGAGCTTTGACTAGGAATCCTGACTTTACTGATGCAGAAATATTTTGCACCCGCTTCTCTCCTGTCCCTAGGCTTCAACTTAAAAGTTAAAAATAGCAGGTGAAAATTAGCTTCGCTTACATTCATTCAACTTATTGATTGAGCCAAGGAAGGAGAGAAAAATCACCAATGTACAAGTGGGACATACCTTAGTGTAGTGTGCTTCTGGGTGTTACTTTCTGAATTTTGAAAAATACAGGGGGAGAAGATGTTAAATACTATGGTAAGAGTTTTAAGAGGCAATAAGGATTTTACATTCTCAGTAGAAGTCTTAAGTGTTCTGCTATCTATGATTTCTGGCAAGCACAGTGTATACCTAAATTTGGGAACCTCTCCAGCCACAGGGAGCCAGGAGCCAGGTACACCATAATTAGTGTAGTCTTCTTTTTCTTCCTCTGGCATATAAGTAAATCTGCCATATGGATTCTTTTTACTAGTTCTTTTTAGTTATACATAACATTAATTTTAACACAATAATAAAAGCATGGGATATAATTTGCTTTAAATCAGTCCCTAGCACTTCCCCTTTCCTTTTCCTCCTCCCTCCCCCTGTCTCTCTACTCTACAGGTCTTCTGTTGTTTATAATTAATTTTTCAGTTAGTATCTTCTGGATATTCATAAAAGTGAGATTCACTGTAATATATTTGCATATGTATATAGGAAAATCAGGTCAGATTCATTCAACTGTTCTTGCCTTATCCTGTCCCTCCTTTCTCCCCCTCAACACCATCTCTCTATTCCACTAATCTTTCTTCTATTTTAATGGATTCATCCCACTCCCTTTCTTTTTCCTTTCCTTATTTTGGATTAGCTTCCACATATCTAGGAAAGCTTTTGACCTTTGACTTTCTGGGTTTGTCTTATTTCACTTAGCATGATGGTCTCCAGTGTGGCTTTTTGGTGGGTGCAAAAATCTCAGGAGTAAAACAAGCACTCTAAAAAGTGCAACAGTTTGCTAAAATCAGTAATTTGATTCCTGATGTTTAAATCTAAAACAACATAAAAATGCAAACAAAAACCACAAGTTAAACATGGAATGTCATGTGTTGTAAATATTTCTATGCATGGGAGGATAGAGTATTGTTAAACAAAGATAAAAGCAAGATTTTAAACTATATGATGTTATTTGAGAAGTGTATTGGGTGATTTTCTGGAGACCCAGAAATTCTTAAAAACTGTAAATCTTGAAGGAAAATATTTGTGGACTAGAATTGAAAAATATGAAAGAAGGTAATACTTTATCATTTGCTGTGCTTAAGACTTTATGTGTAGTATACAGTTCTTTGGTAAACTGAGTTTAAAGGGCCTGTACTCTTAGTAGTCTTAAACCAAAAGTTCAGGATATAATTACCCTGTGACTAGCTGCACAGTACAGAAGAGGTGAGACTATGATGACACATATAAGAAAAAGAGCCATGATAGTGTGACTTTCTCCCATGTCAAGGTGAAGGGTGACTCCGGGCATGTGAAAAATATAGCATAGACAGATGGCCTTTCGGGATGAGATATCCCTGCCCTCTTTCCCCTCCTCCCTTTAGTTCTCCTCCCTCTCTCATTCCTTCTATTCCCCATCCTCCTCCCACAACTTTCCCTTCCCTTCCTCTCCCAGTCCTCCTCTAATCCTCCTCTTTCCAACCCTCTTCCCTTCCTTTCTCTGCTTCCACTTTTCTCCTATTTCTCCAATTTCCTCTTCCCCTCCCCGTCCCATTTTTCCCCAATAACCTGAATGTGCATCTTCCAATATGAGAACTATAATCTGAGAAATATATTAGAAAGTTAAAATCTTGTTTTGTTAAATTTTTGTTTCTCAGCCATGATAAGTACCATAATTTTATAATTAGGAGGAAATGCCAGATTTTAATAGCATGACACACTTTGAGATTTATTTATTTTAGGTTGCAATAAAAGAACATGAAAAAAAATGTATCAAATGATGTAATCATTTTCAGTGAAAGGCAAAATAGAATATATTAAAAAGAAAATGTGAAATTTTTAGTTTACAATTACACAATATGAAGAAACTTTTTTTAAAATACCATGTCATATTAACACCTAAGTGGTAAAGAATAACTTCATTATGATTAAATTTATAGACCATTATATCACACAAATTCATGGAAATCAAATGTGGTCTTGACAGACATTCATAAATGTACACAATTTTTTTTCAAGCAGTCAAATTTCACAATGCATTGTTCTAGTTAGTAATAGTGTATTTCTATAGCAAAGTAATAAAGGCACAGCTATTGCAAGCAGATTTAAACCCTCAGACTTCTGGGCTGGAAAAAAAAAAACAACATTTGCATTGGTACTTCAGGAACTTTTTTTTTTCCAAG
>PVKS010052834.1:0-10424 GCA_004027875.1 Aplodontia rufa
TTTAACTTTATTTTTCAAATATTCATTTTAAAGTAACAATTTTATTAGAGGCAATGGCTCTGCAGAGCAGGAGGGTGAAATGAACAGCTTTTCTTCCTGAACTGCATTCGTAAGCACAAAGAAATAATCTGCAACTCCAGGGTTGTCTATTCTCAATAAATGGGGCACATGTTGTTATATTTCTCTTCCTCCAGAAAGTTAAAGCTACATTCAGTGATCCAGGATTTTTGCTGAGCAGGATTTATGGCAATGATTCATGGTCCTCAGGAAAAAATCCTCTTTTTCATGACAGGAATTCTATGTGGAATTGAAATCACTGCAGTTAGGCAAAAACATTCCATTGTCACAGAATAACTTTTTTAGGAAATAGCGTGGTGGTATGTTCATCGTCTTTCTATTACTATAACAAAATATCCGAGATAATTAACTTACAAAGAGAAAAGCAGTTGAGGGTGTAGCTCAGTGGTAGGGCACTGACCTAGCATTTACAGGGCCCAGAGTTCAATCCCCAGCAACATGTACACACACAATTTTATTTTGGCTAATGTTACTGGAAGGTCCAGTCCAAGATCAGGGGCAGCCTTACATTTCGGTCTCTGATAAGGCAGCACTTTATGGAGGGAGAGCAAGGTGAAGCAAACTGCATACTGCACGAGCCAGGAAGCAGAGAGAGGGGGAAGCACACCCCCAGTGATAGATATCCCACTAAGCCCCAATCCCAAAGGCTCCACTGCCTCCCAACGCCAGCAGAGGACAAGCCTTTAACCTATGGGCCAAGGGGGAATATTCACCAGCCAAACCACAGCAGGGGTTGAGACTGGCTTTTGGTCAGATCTCAACGCTTTCAGCTTTCACGTAAGAATCCTTTTAACAGTTCTGCTGTCTGCTTCCTCAGCTGCAAAACGGTGCTAACGACAGGCTGTGTGCTAGAGCATTCCTTCACACGTGCACACGTCACATCACGTTCTGTACTTTGTCATGGTCCATTTTTCCTGGGAACCATTATAAAAAGATATGGGAAATATCGATATCATTTAGGATGATTTTGACTCTAACAGACACCCACCTTAAATGACTTAGACAAAGAGATTTCTTTTTAAAAATCTCACCTTCTGGCCAGGTATAGGGGCACACACCTGTAATCCCAGCCATTGGGAACAAGAGGTTGGAGGCAGGAGGATCACGAGTTCAAAGCCAGCCTCAGCAACTTAGTGAGGCCCTTAGCAACTTAGTGAGACCCTGTTTCAAAATAAAATATAAAAAGACCTGGGGAGCGGCTGGAGTGGTGGCTCAGCAGTTACGGCACTTGCCTGGCATGTGTGAGTATGCAAGTTCAAAGCCCAGCACCACGTACACAACAAAGTGTCCCAGGAATGAAAGTCATATGAAAAACTAAATAAAGATTGCTTCTCTCTCTCTCTCTCTTTCTCACTGTCCCCTCTTTCTTTAAAAAAAACAAAACAAAACAGGGGATATGCTTCAGAGGTTAAGCACCCCTGGGTTCTGGGTTCAATTCCTGGTACTTCCCCCCAAAACTGCCCCCCACAAAAACCTCACATTCTGTATTTCACTAAAACTAAGATGTAATCACTCAGAACATATACTGTATTCATAAGCATTAAAATGTAAACATGTATCTCTGAATCAAAACAAGAGATCTGCAGGTCGGGGGTTTCAGGACTGGGCTTTATGGCAGTTCAATGGCATCATTAAGAACTTGTAATCCTTCTTCTTTCCACTCTGCTATCACAGGCCTTTGTCTCTTGCTTTGAAGAAGCCTCATGGATGCAAGATGGCTGCAGGAATCCACAAGCTTCTTTACAATGTCCCAAAGCCAGAAGAGAAGCTATTGTTTTTAAAAGCAAGAACACGTTCCCAAATTTGGCCAGAATTGTGTTGCAGACAACATGGAGGAAGAACAGCTTCCAGAGGGTCACTGACAGTGCCTGCAGACAGATGCACTTCCTATGAAGCTGCTGGTGCAACTGCTCCAGGCGCAAGCTGCCATCTGTTTGGGACACTACTTCCCCTCCTTCATGTTCTTATTTGCAAAACTAAAAATTCCTTTCCTGGTTAAGAAGTCAACCTCGATTTTGCAAAGACTGTTTTCTATTACTGTGGGTTTCAGATACCACATCTTAAATCCTGTCGACCAGATTTCCCCTTGGCACTCAGAGCCTGAACAGCACTGGGGACTCCTGCCCTGTTCAGCTTGTGGTCTACTTCTGTCCCGTGTCATTAGGCAGTGTCTCTTTCCATGCCAATAAATAGAGGTCCGCACTAGTCTTGTATAATGGCTATATAATACTTCCACTGAAACTCGGATGTACCTATCTCAGCAGCAAAGAGTGCAAATGAGATCACAGAAGCATTAACACTTCGGTCTCAGCAGCTCTGTCCTTGGCTGCTCATTCAGGAATTCTGATGCAGCCTTTGAAGTTTCTCCAGTTATTTCTGCACTGCCAGTGCAGCGGTGCCTCACATGCACTCAGCAGCCTCTGAGCTGCGGCCCCAGCCACCCCCGGTGGTTTTGAATCTGCTGCTCTTCCACTGAGCACAGCCACGCTCTGCAGGAGAAGCTGTGCCCTCTCAGGTGTAAAAGCTACACACTGACCTTTAGCACAGTGGAGTGCTTTCAAGGGCAGTCCTCACCACACACTGGGTGGCAACTAGTCTGGGGACAAAGACAGTCCTGCTAAGAGCCCAGAGCCTTTCATAAACTAACTCCTGTATACTCTCATCCTCACGCTTCCTGACACACGTGGCTCAGAACAGTGGGCTAGGTGCCCAGCATTCTCCTCCTTTCAACATTTCTTTTGTCCCCAACCATTCCTGCAAACACACACAGATTCCTCTTTCCTTCCCTCTGGATCCCCAAAAGAAAAGCTTTTGTATGTTAGGTCAACTCATTCATGGTACAGAACAAGTTAGTGGTAAAAGCAAGGACTTCACAGGCTGGGACCAAACCCTGACTCTGCCAGTTTCTAAGTTGAATTTCTGAATGCTTTCTGCTTCCTCGTCTGTAAAATGGGATAGTGGAGTTATAGGTATCAAATGAGTAAATACATATAGAGTCTTAATGAGTAAATGCATCTAGTAAACACTATGAAGTATCAACTAGCATCATTGCCTACAGGTCACTTGCCCATTACTTTCACAAGCAGCTTTTGGCAAAATGAATTCCCTTTGCAAGCCTCAAATGAAAAGAGCTTAGTTTGCAGGGAGAGAACACAGTCTTCCCTTCAATAATAAACAAAATAATTTGTCTTCAAGGGCAAGATGAAGAAATCCAAAGGCCAAAATTTCTGCTGGATGAATTAGTAATATTGCTAGTTAGTTACTATGAGCAAAGACAGCTGAATACCATATTCAGTACTGTGAGGAAATAAAAAAAAAAACCAGTGAGGAGAGGTAGCATACTCCTGAAATCCCAGCAATTCTGGAGACTGAGGCAGGAGGATTTCAGGTTCCAGGCCAGCCCCAGTAACTTGGCCAGACCCACAGCAACTTAGTGAGACACTAACTCAAAATAAATAATAAGAAAGAGGAAGATGAGGACCACATGAGGACTGGGGATGTAGTTCAGTGGTAAAGCACCCCTGGGTTGAACCCCCCTGGAACCCTGTCCTCCCAAAAAGAAAAGAAAATTAAAAAAAAAAATAAAAGATACTTCTGCCCTTGAAGAACTGAGAATTAAATTAACGGAGGTAGACATAAGTAAATGCGGTGATTTGAAAGTAAACTTCCACATGCTACCATGTATGGAAAATAGTCAAGACTAAATGCTGCAATGATTATTGCTAATGGGTCCGAAACAATGGGGAGAGGGGAATGCATAAAAGTCTCTGTGGTGTTGCAAATTTAAACTCATTTCCAAACAGACATAAATTCTAGCCCGAACTCCAAGGGTCAGCCTGCCCTATTCAAAAATGAAACCCCTCACCAGCCCGCAGAGGAGCACGCCTGTAATTCCAATGACTCAGGAGGCTCAGGCAGAAGGCAGAAGGATCTGGCCAGCCTGGGCAACTTAGCAAGATCCTCTCTCAAAATTAAAAATAAAAAGGGCCCAGTGGAAAAGAGCCCCTGGGTTCAATCCCCAATACAGACCCAAAAAAAAAAAAAAAAAAAAAATAGGGTGGTTGTTCGGAAACAAGACACTCAGATCAGAGGGTGTTACGTTTCTGCTCTTTTCACAGTTCAGGCTGTGGCTATGTTTTTGTTGCCCCTCTTGGAGCCAAAGCCACACACAGGGTTGGGGCAGACGGCGGCGCGGCGAGGCCTCATTCCAATTCTGAAAGCGGTTCGAGCGCGACACAGGACGACTCCCCGAGGAACCTCCCTCCGCTCTGCCCCAAACACGATCCGCGGTGCAATTAGAAATGATATTCGGGCCGGGTGCGGCGGCGCCCGCCAGCGACTCAGGAGACTGAGGCAGGAGGATCGCAGGTTCAAGACCAGCCTGGGCAACTTGCGAGGCCCTAAGCAACTTAGTGAGACCCTGTCTCAAAATGGAAAATAAAAAGGGCTTGGGACGTGGCTCAGGTTCCATCCCCGGTGCCCAAATAAACAAATAAGAAATGAAGTTCGGCCGGGCCTCAGCTTCCTCCTCCGTCCCGGCCGCCTCGCACTTCCCGCGCCCCGAGTCTTGCCCAGGACCGCGCTCCGCGAAGCTCGGCGGCCTCCACCTTCCCACCTGACCGCCGCAGCCCTCGAGGACCAGGCAGCCCAGCCCGCGCCCTCTGCTGTCCCTGGTGGCGGCCCGCGTCTTACCGCGCCTCCGTCTGGGACTCGTGAACGACATTTCCCGTCAGCCTCTCTCAGCATCGCGAGAGCTCGGGCGAGACTTCCGCGAGACTTGTGCGCAGGCGCGGTTCCTCGCTCTTTTCGCGGGCCGCCGCGTGTCTGGGAGGCATGGCGGCTCCCGACGGGCCCGAGCCGCCGAGCGGGTTGGGTGATGGTAAGTTGCGGAGGTGCGGTGGAGACGGCAGGCCCGTTTCTCCCTCGTGGAGTGGTGGGGAGGGTGGAGGTTCTGCACGAACGAGGCTTTCGGAGCCGCGCGAAATTGTCAAGGCGTCCAAGGGCTCCCCCTGGGAGAGAGTGCCTCTTGCAATCTGCGCGCCCGTTTTTATTTTAAAGAGACTGAGAGAGTGGCCTTTGTTTCTGGGACACTTAGTTGTGTGTGCGTGGTGCAGGGATTCGAACCCGGGTCCTCGAGCATGCCAGGCCAGCACTGCAACCGCTGAGCGTGCACGCCCGGCAGCCGTGGGGTCTCCCCTGCCCGCCCATGGGCAAGGCACTGCTGAATCAGCATCGGAGTGCCTTGAGGATGACCCAGGGAGTCGTTTTTATTTAGCTACTACAGGTGGTAGTGAGTAGTGACGATGCCGGTTTGCTGGAAGTCGGCTTCGCGCCCCCCGGAGACCAAGAAGAATGAAACCGAGGGACACGGAGGCAAGCTTAAGAGACAGACTTGATTTTAAGAAAATAATAGAAAGCAAAGCGTAGGGAAAAGAGCAGACTCCCCCAGAGTGGGAGAAGGGGACAGAGCCGAAGAAGCAGTAAGGTTTGCCCATTTTATAAGAAGTTTTCCCTTCAACTGGTCGTCCCGTCCCCCCCCAAACCTAGGACCTGGGCATGGGAAATTCTGGTTGGGTCCAGTCTTGGGTTTGCTCCTCAGGCATCCATAGAAAGAATGTGGCTCCTGGCTTAGCAGAAGGGAGTGTCTGCATCAGGATCCACCTTGTCCCAGACCCTTCTTACTAGCATTGGGAGATGTCAAGTTGATCTTAAAAAGAACCAGTTTTCCCTTGATTGAGTCAAACATTCTAACACTCTGACTGCCTAACTTTTCACCCTGTCGCAATAGGATGGTAGACTTTGTAGACTTTGGGACTCCTGTTTTATTATTTCTTCCCAGTACTGGGGGATTGAACCCAGGACATTTCTACCAATGAGCCACATCCTTAGTCCTTTTTAAGTTTGACACAGGGTCTTGCCAAATTGCCTTGGCTGACCTGAATTTGTGATCCTCCTGCCTCAGCCTCCCCAGCTGCTGGGAATACAGGTGTGCATCGATCAACATTCTGAGCTGGAAATCTGTAGCTGTTTGTTTTCCCCCTTTGTCTCCCCTTGGTACCAAGGATTGAACCCAGGGGCACTGAACCACATCCCCAGCTTGTTTTTTTATTTTGAGACAGGGTCTGGCTAAATTGCTTGGTCTCCCATGATTGCTGAGGGTGGTTTTGAATTTGAACTTTGCCTCAGCCTCCCGAGCTGCTGGGGTGACAGGTGTGAGCACTGGTGTGTGCCTGTTTGGAAACCTGTAGTGTTTTATGAGTTTTGTTTTAGAGAGTCAATTTTTAAACTTTTTTTTCAGCTGGTTTTTGTTTTTGCTCCGCTTAATTGTGCTGGGGATGGACTCAGGTCCTCGCACATGCCAGGCAAGTTCTCTTATTTCTCCAGCCCCGGAAATCCTGTAGTTTTAACAAGGATACTTTGCTTCCTTTCCTGAAGGCCTTTCTCTGGCATCTGCAGAGATGAGGAGCAGAGCTGCAGATCTGTTTAAACATGATGGATGGAGCTCCAAAAGGATTGAAAACGGATGCAAGCAGGACCTGGGTGGTCACAAGAAATAAGAATGCAGAAATGATGTCATATCCACCTCATAGGCAGTTATGAAGTTAAGCTCAACAATGTGAGTGCTTGTTGACATGTGAGTCCCTTTCCCTTCCCAAAATGCTAATTCTTTGGAAGTGGGCAGGGTCTGTGCTAGTGTAACTAGCCACTAGGTGTCCCTGTTTGAAATCAGCATGGATGCCACTGTGGGGGTGAGAGTGAGTTTTGGTTGTTGGGATTTACAAGTTCCTGGCTGAGCTAAGGATGATTTAAAGTTATCCCTGTCAGAAGTGAATCTTTTGTGACGAGTTCTGACTTAACTGAGGCTCAGCTTTTTGACAACTATTTTGAAAATAAATGCCTCAAGATAGTTTGTTAAAATGAAGTATATTATCCATATTTGTTTTAGATCGAAGGTGGTGGCTGTGGACTTAGCAGAAAGTCCTGTGACATCCATTATCTTAAAGTACTAAGCTTAAGGATCCGTGTGATGAAGTTCTGTAATTGGTAAGATTTTAGCTCTCATAGAATTGCGTAGTTTATGGTCCCCTTTAAGTCTTTCAGATTGGAGGATGTGGGAGTCTTCCAGGATTGTGGTTCCCCAGATGAGGGAAGTGTGGAGTTCTTTCTGCTTCTTTGCCAACCACTCTTTAAAATGGTTTTTGTGTTGACAGCCCTACCTGAAGTGGATTCTCCTCAACCCCACGCTCTGCTCTGAGTAAATAAAGTGAGGTTTAGGAAGTTCTTCCAAAGTATGTAACTGTTACATTATTGGCTTTCATCTGGGGATGGAGGGTACTCCTGGCATCTTGTGGATGCTGCTAATTACCTTACAAACAGCACGAGGGGCTTGTTTCTTCATTTGCAAAGCAGAGTTAGTGGGTTTCAAAGCTGGTTATGTGGCAGAACCACCTACAAAGTGTAAAAATGTCCAGATTTCTGGGCCCTGCTCCAGCCATGGATGAGGATGACTATGGAGTGTGTCCCAAGAATCATGTGTGGCAGTCCCAGAGCAGGTGTGTAGGAATAGCTGGATGATCTGATCTACTTTGAGCTCAAGGATTTTATTACAGCAAGATTACCGCGGTGGCTATTTTAAGTAGCTAGCTTGTTGGGCAGATCTCTAATCCTCTACCTTAGAAAGCTGAAAGCCACATGCTTGCTCTGAGGGATAGTTTTGTGCATACAGATGGATGGAGGTGAAATGACCTTGTGCGGTCATCTCCTGGCAGCAGGTGCTGTTCTTGCAGCTGGTCTTCAATAGGCTAGCTGAAACCATGAGTGATTTGCGCCTACTTAGGGTTTTTCCTGACATGCTGGGAAGACAATTGAATGTATATCTCTATTCAGCCGTCAGGCATTCTGCTGTGAGTGACCTTAACTTTTTAAAAGGGCAGGAGTTGTCATTGAGCCAGGTCTGGGACCAAATACTAGGTATTAACTTTTGCCTGAAGGGAAAGCTAGTCTAGTAGAGGAGACAAGGTTGATGGACAGTTCTCACGAGGGAGTAAAGCACGCGTGGTAAGAAATCCTTGCATGTGCTCTGGCTGGCAGTGTGGTGGGCTAGCAGACGAGTGGAGCTGAGTCCATGATGATGTCGTTATCCCTGTCTGAAGGCAAGGAAAGGCCTGTGTGGAATGTGGATATCTGAAACTCAGCTTTCCAAGTATGCCTTAGAAGTTCAGGTGTGCTTTTAAAGAGAGGTACTTGAGAGTTAACTGTGTTTATATATTTAGTAGTTTTTTCCAACTGTTGTTCCTTACCAGATGCAGTCTCAGCTTCGGTTGCTGAAGCTGGAAAAGTGCTCGAGCAGCCACACTGTGGGAGCCACCATGGACCTGAACCCAGAGTGGAAGATCTTCGTGTAAGCAGAGGTAACCTCCGAACAGGCTTGGGTGGAGAGTTCACTCTGCTTCCCCTGCCTGGGACTTAGGGTGGTGCTCAGTGGCAGGGTGGCTTTCACATACTGTGGTTTTTCATTGCTCGGTGTCTGCTGAGTGAGCGGGACCTGTAAGCTGCTTTGCCAGAAGGCGAGTGAAACAATTCCTTTCCTGTTTAAGAACTTTGTTTTTCTCTTATGTGTCCCTAAGAAGCCCCTGAGCCTATGATGGTTAGTTATCCCTGTCTGAAAATCTCAACTGAGGGAAAATATCTATTCTGAGGCTTAGGGGCGTGGCTCCACAGGAGGCTGTGTATGTCCTGTTGAGACTCCAGCCTGAAGATCTTCCTTCAAACCTTGGAAGCCAAAGGTCAGGTTGCCCTGTTAATGTGTTGCCCCTTCAGTGATGGCTCTGAAGGCACAGCCAGGACTTACTATGGAGGGAAATGAATGTAAAATGTGCCAGCTTGTGGCGCTGAGTGCTTGGTGACTGACCTTGCCTCCGCAGCAGTGTCCTGACATTTGGGAAAGAAGGATGCCATGGCTCTGGCAGAGCTGTGTGGTTTCCAGCGCTTTGTTAGCAGCACCAGGGAGCCCTCTTCCCGTAGCTTGGATCCTGTCTGAATGGCATGGCTGGCCTGGGGCCACTGCTTGGGCAGCAGAGGCTGGCACGTGAGCAGGAAAGAAGCCAAGTGGTGCCGCGTGTGGTATCTGTCTTTGTTCTCGCTTGAATGCCAGGCCTGAAGTGGACACAGATTGCCTTTCTTTTCTGTTAAAACTGGGAGGTGTGCGTGGAGTCTCTATTTAAGGTCACATTTTTGTTTAGTTACCAAGGAACTTGCAATTGGGGTGAAATTTAAGGAGTCTGAAAACTGGCCCCAGCAGCTTACGGCCTGCAAGGTAAAGTGAAAGGGCAAGTTAGCAGGTGGAAGAGACTACATTTATCCCAGGTTCCAGTGAGAGAGTTGGATAAAAGTATCCCTGCTGCTTAGTGGGCATCTTTTCTGACAACTTTCCTCACACTGATCCTTAGAGGACTCCTTTTAGAACCTCACCAGCCTGCATTTAAACTTTGGATAGTACCTGGATAGTTCCCCAACATCCATGTGCCCAGTACATAATGTTAGAGCGAGTTGTCCTAGGCTGACTGCCTTTTGCTCTTAATTAAAATTTAACACTCAGGTACTAGAGCTCAGCCATTGGAGCACTTGTCTGGCATGCGCGAGGACCTGGGTTCAAACCCCAGTACCACATAACGCAAAACAAGTGTTGGAGAAACAAAGTCCAGATGAAAAAAATAAAAGTTAATAAAAGTTGACTTTTTTTTTTTTTTTTAAGAGAGAGAGTAGTTGTTTTTAGTTTTTCATGTGACTTTCATTCCTCTCACAGTTGATGTTGTGTACGTGGTGCTGGGGATTGAACTTGCGTACTCACACATATAAGACAAGCACCGTAACCGCTGAGCCACCGCTCCAGCCCCTCGCTTTAAAAAAAAGCATTGCTCAATTTTGAGTCCCTTGGTTGGCTGTTGATTTGAAATTGTTGTTCTGTTTTACAGGTTCTCCCAGTGCTGCCAGATGGGACCTTAGCCCTGCTTCTGAGATAATCTTCCCCAAGTAGAACCACTGAAGACTTCCTTGGGTTTCATCTTCAAAAGTAGCCAAGGAATTTGAGTGACTGAGAACATCCCCCAAACCTTTGGCAGTTAGTGAAGTTAGGGTGTAACTAAGAACATTTGAGGTTGAGTTTAGGTGGTCTGGGTATAGACTCATGTATAGATAGGACTGCAGTGATTGTAAATTGAAATTATTAGTGTGTATGTGCATTGTTTAAGAAAGCTGAGGAGAAACACTGAGCCTCAAAAAGCATTTCTCTGGATTTCCTGAAGTCAGTGTTTTGGGCGTAAAATTTGAAGTACAAATAAAGGCTG
>PVKS010052835.1:0-10602 GCA_004027875.1 Aplodontia rufa
TTCCATCCCCATAGCTGTTGATCTTCTCAAGCAATCTGAAGAAAAATGCCATAGCCTCCTGTGTATTTGCACCTACCTGTGAATATACCAATATTTTTCTCTTCTCTTGTGACTATGAAAGAATCATCTCTGCTACTATCTAAATCCAACTCTTTTATTTATGCTCTATATCCTAGTACCAATAAATTGTTCAAGGGTGTTGCTGTAGAAATTCTCCTCTTGCTTTCTTGCCTCACCGGAAGTCTACTGGTTCATTATAAATATACTGTTATCACTTGTGTTTTTTTTATAAAACCTTGTTTTGACCCCACTTTCCCTACATCTGTGGTCTCATTACTCCTTTTCTTAGCAAAGCTCCTCAAAAAGCTGTCTCTATTCATGGTCCCCAATTCTCTTTTTAACCTATTGAAATCAGGCTTTTGCCTCCATCACTCTACCAAAATTGTTCTTTGTAAAAGTTATCATTGACCTCCATTTTGTTACATTGAGTGATCACTTCTTATTCCTTATCTTGTTATACCTATCAGCCACAACGAGCTCAATTAATGTTTTCTGAAACACTTTCTTAACTTCTAGGACTCCTCACTTCTGGTTCCTCTCCTATCTCACTGGTCATTCCCTCTCAGTTTCCTTGGTTGATTCCTTTTCCTCCCTGTCCCCTAATATCTGTGATCTCCAGGGCTCAATCTCACAACTCTAATTTTTTATCTGTACTAATTTCTTTTCTTTCTTTGTTTCTTTATTTCTTTTTCTTTTTGGTACTGAGGTTTAAACCCAGAGACATTCTACCACTGAGCTACATCTCTAGTCTATTTATTTATTTATTTTAATTTTGAGGCAGGTCTCAAACTTGTGATTCTCTTGCTTCAGTCTCACAATTGTCTACCTGTTCTAATTTCCTTGACAATCTCATCCACATACACAGCTTTAAGTACCAACTACATAATGATGATCTCTATTTTATATCCCCAGCCCACACCAGTTCTTTCATTTGCAGACTCATACTTCCAAAACTCAATTTCTGATCTTCAATTCCAAATATTTTTTTCTCTCATAGTCTTTCCTACTTTCTCATCTTAGTAAATGAAAGTTCCATCCTTGGATTCCCCCTCTCTCTTTCTTCTGTCCCTAGTTCCATTTTCTCACTTTGCTCTAACCATAGTAATCTCCTGGATATTTCTTGAGCATACCAGTTATTTTCTTACCTTCACACAGAAGTATCTTCCCCTATCTATCCACATGGTGTATTCTGTCAATATATGAAAGAACTGAAAAAATGAGTGAATGATAACCTCTAGAAACTTTCACAATATCCAAGCCTATAAGACAGTTTCTCTTTGTCTTTATGCTTTCTTTGTATAGTCTCAACTTTCACCCATGGGTTCATGACTCCCAAATTTCTATTTTAAGCCCAGATATCTCCCCTGAATTACAGATGCACATCTCCAGTTAGCTACTGGTAGAGCAACTGCAAAAGTTTGTGGGGGAAGCATCGGCTGTAACACACCTAGTGCTCTACTCACCAAGCCCTATACCAGCCTTTGTCAGATTAGGAAAGAGATGCTTTTTTTCTTCATACAAATATGCTAGCTGTCTATCCACTGATGAAGGCATATGCTCAGGGCTCTATCTACCTGCACAGTATACCTTGTTAAATATTCACATAAAAATTCCGAAAGCGCTGACTAGAACACTGCCTGCTGGGCATCACTGCCTGATTGTTCCACTGTGACCTCAAACACAATGCCTCCAAAATGAACTTAGTATCTTCTTGGCCTCCACTGTGAATTCACTCCTGTTCTAAATTTCTAAATGTCTGTTAATGGCTGAGTATATAGCTCAGTAGTAGAGTATGTGCTTAGCATTTTCAAGGTCCTGGACTCGATCCCCAGCACATAAACATATAAAAACTTACAAATATGGCATAAGGGTTTCCTAGTTATTCAAGTTCCAAATCTCAGACACATCTCTCCATTCCCTCCTGCCACTTGAAGGCAGATTTTCAGGTTATATCAGTTCCATACTGGTAGCATTTCTTTTCTTTGGCCTTCTGTTGTCTGCCTTTGATTATAACCACATCCTAAGTAATTCCTGGAACTGCTCAGCAAATAACCATGGAAATTTTGGAATTCAGATTGATAATTGCCATTTTAAACTGTCAAGCTGATTGAAATATAAAATCTAGGAAATATAAAATCTTAGATAAGGGGTACATCCTGTCCATGTTCCTGATCTGGATATGAACAGATAATGCAAAATGAATTTTAGAATACTTTAGAATATTAAAGTAGGAACTCATAGTCCCATTCCCATTTTACAGATTAGCCTAGTAAACCACATAAAACTTTTCTGAATTTTTGTTTCTTTATCATAAAAATTAGGTCATTGCACGAGATGAACTCAATTTCCTCTTACTATGACAGTTTAAGTTCTAAACCTCTTGTGTGAAATCATATTTGAAATCAAGAAAGAGGAAGAGGGGGAATTAACACTTATTAAGTACCTCCTGTGTACCAGACTCTTTATATCCATTGTGTAATTTACTACTCGTGACAAATCCATGAGTTAGGGACTGTATTTCTATTTTAATCTGAGGGTTTCAGTTGGGGTTTAACTGAGTTCAATAATTGATTTTCTTAGGATCATATACTTGATAAAGACTGAGATTATCCCCAAAATCTGTGCTCAAAAGCCAATCTCCCAGACCTAGATGTAGAACTTGTTCCTGTGATTGTTTTTACTTAGTTTCCTCTCTTTGATTCCATGTCACAAGATAATTCATCTTCAAATCAAATGGCTGAACCAGTCTTCTAAGCATCATTTATAATCATTTGAACTCTGAGCTTACTTTTCTTTCCTTTTATTGTCCAATTTACTTCTAGCCACACATTGCAGTAGTCTTGAACTGTGATGTTCCATCCAGGGAAAAGCATAATTGTTCATAGCTTTGTGGCATAAGCAGGATTAATTATGGAGAAGGGTAATTAGAATGCTAGGCTATATCATTTATAATATTCTCCAAGTGAAACCATTGACAGCATTCTAAGAGAGGACTCACCCTTTTCCTCTTCTGCTCTAATCAAGTCCCCTTTATCTGATCCCTAGAAAAGCCTTTGAGAAAGTCCACCTTTAGGAGAGAAGGTTTAATGGTACCCATTGGGATCACATTTACCAGTTGAGTGGTGAAAGAATAAACCTATTTGCCAGGCATTTTGAAATCTTCTGTGCCATGACTAGTTTGAATAATTTTTTTAAAAATTACCATAGATTGACTAAAGGTCTTTCTATAATACTGCAAAATCACAAAACATTTATGAGTCTAAAAAATTGTAGTTACAGGGCTGGAGCAGTGGCTCAGGAGTTACAGCACTCACCTGGCATGTGTGAGTACGAGGGTTCAAATCCCAGCACCACATACACAATGAAGTGTCATGTCAGAGCAGTGAAAGTCACATGAAAAACAAAATTTTTTAAAAAATTGATTTTTTCTCTTTCTCTCCCTCTCTGTATCCCTCTCTCTTTAAAAAAATTATAGTTACATATCTGGCTTTCTGTTTTTCAATTCCATGAGAATGAATGACAATTTTGATTAACATAATGAAAAGTAGTGCTTTTCCTCAGGGTCCCTAGGGAATGAAGCTTTTGACAAGTCAACTTCTATGAGAAGGGGTATTATGGAATTTGGGAAATTGTTTCAGTTGCTACATTTGAATTAGCCTACTATTTCATTTATGTTTTTTCCAGGGTCAAGTCCTCCTCATCTAGACAGCTAGAAGACAGGCTTGTGACAGCCACCAAGAGGGGCATAGGTTGGCAGTTGGGGCATTGGCATGACAGTGCTTGTTACCTGGGAGGGCAAAGAAGCTTTGCTAGAGAAAGGGGAGTATACTCAGGATGGGACTCTTGTGAGCCTTAACCTAGAGAAGTATGTAATGCAAAATGCTGCTGACAGTATCAGAGGATGGAAAGAATGGGCATTTGAAGGGCAGTGGACTTTTTTCCCCCAAGGTCTTCCAGTAATGTAGAGATAAATGATGTAAAGGTCACCCAGGCCTATTAATGATCATAATTCCTGAAAGGTAACAAAGCACAGTGAAGAATCAGTGAGGCGTACTTCCTAAGCTGTAAGACTACTGTTAAATATTTGGTCCTGGAGAGGGTAAAACCCACAATAGAAAACAGTAGTCCACATCTGTTAAGGTTTGCACGAAAAATATAAGAACAGCACAGTGGGTAATAAGTTAATGTTCTCTGATGGGATTAAGAAGAACAAGAAGGCTTTCAAAGACAAAAGGATAAAGTGAAAGAATTGAGCAATCATATATAAGACACTGTGAAATTAACAATGGCTGAAAATATGAACTCAGTTTTGAGATCCATCTTTTGAAAGGAGTAAGATAAAAAAATATATCATTGACAGTGTGAACATGTTGAAGATTTTTTAAGTATAGTGAGAACATTTTGCATCTACTCTCTTTGCAAATTTCAAGTATACAATTTAGGATTATTGACTGTACTCATCATTTTATCTGTTAGATCTCTGGAGCTTATTCATCTTGTATAACTGAAACTTTGTAACTTGTAACCAACATGTGTCCTTGGATTTTTAATTATTAATAATTTAAAATTGTGGTGCTACAAAACCATCTGAAAATAATTCAGTCATATCATGAGTTAGTTATCTTTGTAGGCTGGCCTTGAATGAATAATTATGGATAACATTTTTTCTGCATGAAAATAAGTTCTGAGTTGTAAATTAGAAGCAAAGGGATCATTGTGAGTTGGAGTTCATCTAGCAGGTGAATCCTAAGCTGGACCTGGGTGAACAGGCAAGGGAGAAAGAAAAAGCAATAGGCATGGGTGGCAGATGTGAATTATGAAAGGTGCAGTTGGCCAAATAGAAAGAATTTATAGAAATATGGGTTTCATATTGGCAAGTAGGTTAAGCTGTGAATGTGGAGGATCTTGAATGTCAGTCTGAACATATTGACTTTAATTCAATAAGGCTTTTGTGTAGAAGAATGATATCAATTTTATATCTTTGGTCCATTCACACACATGTAGTCTTTGAAAAGACTCTATTTTAAGTTCAAACAATTAAGTAGTATTAGGGAGTTTAGGGCTATTTCCAAGACTTTTGATTTCTAGTATCCATGTAGCCAATTAGAGCCTAAAATTAATTTTCGCAGTTGAGAGCACTAGAGTGACACTCTCCTTGACCTAACTGTGCCATCTTAGCATTTCTATACCCAGGTGAAATCGCATGACAAAATAAGCTTTGTTTAACAAAGCAATTCTTGGCTTCTATGGACAAGAACCATCTGTTTATGACAAACTGCACAATAAGCCTAAGAACAGGAACATTCTTTCCCCCTAACAAAAACGGAAAGAACTTTCAAGAAGGTGAATAATACTGCAAGTAAAGTCGCACCAGTCTGGGATTAGAATCCTACTCTGTTGTTTCCTGGATGGGTCACTATGAGTAAGTTTCTTTATTTCCCTAGTCCTTGATTTCTTCACCTATAGAATGTAGAGAGGCATTCATACTTCAAGAAGTTTAATATTAAAGAATATTGTGCATGCAAAACTTTCAATAGTCTGGAACAGTGTAAGCATTCTGTAAAGGGCCACTATGTGTTGAAAGTGGTGTTGGCAGTTTTGATTGCATACTGCATGGAGGGTAGTAGGGTGAGATGATTAACATAAAAAGGTGGCCTCCGGAACTAAGCTTCCTTGACTTGAACGCTACTTATGCTTTGTGACCTTGACCAATAACCTAAACTTTCTGTGCCTAAATTGTTTTTGCAAAATGGGAATAATAATAGTTATCATCTCATAGAATTATTGTGGGTTTAAGTAGGTAAATGCTTGTAGAGAGTGCTAAAACATTGGCTGACACAAGGCAAATCTCAGTAAGTGTTGGCTACAATTATGTGCCAGGCGCTATACTGAAGGTTTTATATGTTTTATCTCATTTTATCCTTTATCCTCAAAATCCCTGATGTATTAGTATTATTTCCATTGCATAGAAAATGAAATCAAGGTTCAGATAAGTTAAATGCCAGTTAGTAATGTGTCTAAGGTCACAACACTAGGAAGTAACTCAAATTCAGGTTCATGTAACTCTAAAGGCCTTAAACCTTGTAGTCATTGTTCTATGGTAAAAACTGCTTGTCACAGGAGGAGCAATTCCAGTATGTTACCTCATGGTTGAATGGAAAAGGAGGACAACTGGTCTGGAGGGGAAGGTAAATTTAATGTAAGATACATTGACTTTGAAAGACTGGAGGGAAATTTCAAGGCAGGGTATCTTGCTATTTCCTGTGGAAAATAGTGTTCCCTTTAGAAGTAGGCAGTCTGTTCCAAGTCCATTCTGTAAACACGTTAGGGAATTTGCAATGCTTAATTAGAAAACTTGGACAGTATTTTAAAATAGCAATAACAGACTTCTACTTTAAAGGAAAAAAGCTAATGAAGAGAAATGGTAAAAAGAAGAGCAAATTTTCTGAGTAAGAAAGGTCAATCCAGCCAAACAAATATGAAATTAAGAAGAATCAGACAGGGGGCAAGGTTAGGAACATGAAAGAACAGAGGTAGGTGGCATTGGAAAAGTCTCATAGGTCACATCCTTGGCTATAGAGAAGGAATGAAATGACAAGGAAGCAGCCAGGAGAACCTATGATTGTAACCATTTGACATTACTCATGTATGGGCTCCCTTTCTACAGGATCTTGACTTAGAGATTAGTTCCTGCTTTCTGTTTTCTTTTAGTGCTTGCAATCAGAAGATCTATTTTTTATTTATTTCTTTCGATCTAGAAAGTATTCATAATCAAATAAGGATACCCTAATATTGGGATAATAATAATAACTAAAACTAGTAGAGTATATCATGAGCCAGACCCTGTTCTAAGTGGTTTATATATATTAACTCATTTAATCCTAACAGCCCCTTGTGAGAATAATTCTATTATTACCCCCACTTGTGGACAAGTAAACCAAGACATTAAGGACATCCAAGACATCATACGTACAGCTGATACATGGCAGAGCTAGGATTCAGACCTATGTCATTTGGCACCAACATCTGCAAGTTAATCATCACATTCTGTTGCTTCATTAGGCCATCATCTGCTGCTAACTTTTTAGTTTGATCCAATTTTGTTATGCTTTTTCCACAGCATGATAGGTACCTCAGAACTGGCCACAGAAAATCTTGCTGTTACTAAGTTCACATGTGAGAACCAGCCGCAGAAGTAAGGTTCTGGGCCTCCCTCTAAGGGAGGAATTGCTGTGGTTTAAAGTGGGAGCATGCCAGTTAGACCAGTGTTGGATCAGCCTTCCAGTTAACTGTGCTCTTTTTCCAAGAATTGTTATGATAGACTGCTAACAGCTTCTTCTCTGAGAGATAATTCTACACAGTATGTAAGTGCACTTCTATGTACACAATCAAATGGGTTCAAAAGCAAGCTCAAAATTTACTAATTATGTCACCTTGGAGTTAGTTAAACTTTCTGTGCATCACTAACACTGGTAAAATTAGGATGAAACTCATAGAAATCTCAAAATATTGTTGGAGAGAAAAAATGAAATACATCAGTGTTAAAAGAAAAACTAATATAGAGTAAGTACAGTTTCTTTGACTATTATTCATTCTGGGAAGATTTTGGGAGTCTCAGTAGTTCATTTCTGAATCTGAGTCACTAGCCAATGTTTCCTTTTACTGTCATCTTTCAGAAAGCCTCTAAGGTTTCCATTCATTTGTGTCCACGAATTTTATTTCCCCTACATTTAGCTTTCAATTTAAAGAAAGAGGGCATTTATTCAGACCAGTCAACCTTTTGACAACCTCCATCATATTTGCTAAAATGTGTCAGTAAATTCAGTCATTTTGCTCAAGGACATAAGAGAAAGGAAACATGAAGAAAAGATTGATGTTGAAAAGGAACAAAGATGGCAGTACCTATTTTTTAATGAAGCCTTTCCCAGCGTGTGGTCTGTGGAACATTACTCTCATGAGATGCTCCTGGTGTGTGTGTGTGTGGAGGGGGAGGTTATAATGTCAAAGGTTAGGTAATAGAGTACATTGTATATCCTTCTTAAAGGGGCATATTCTCTACTAGTCTATTAAAAAGTGCTAATAAATTCTATTTTTGGTAAGGGAATCTGTTTAACTCTGTCTTACTCAAAACTTAAAACGTTAATTTGCTGTTAGAACCTCTTTTCTACTTCTGGAATGGGAAATTACCTGAATCCAATGCTCTTCTCATGTATGCTGTCAGGCAGGCTATCCTAAAGGTCATGGATCAGAAAGATCACACACCAAATTAAGATGATTTAGCCATGTAGTTTACTGAATTCATTTAAAAATTTCAATGAAAAGCAAATGGAAATAGATGGATGTATTAACACATTAATGATAAGAGTCTGCCAAAGCAGATTACATCAATTCACATAATCCTATCAAACTGGCTATTTGTTTTTAGGTAATAGTAACAATGAACACTCACTGCTAGGTCTGATTCTAAGCTTTTGATATATACTTAGCACAGCCCCAGTTGTGTGTATTTTGTGGTGGGGAAATTAATAAAATTCTTCACAAAACAGACATCAGTGTTTTTCTAAGTTGATAGTTTGGGCACCTAAAGTTTGTCATTATAATTATCCCAGGAGATTTTATGAGAAAGGAAATAAGTATTTAGACTTGGAGGTCAAGATTCTGGTGGGTTGAGCACATGTGCCTAATTTTACATGAAGAATACCCTTCATTCCTTGGGTCCATTGAATGCTTCTGGTGTAATTCAGATGAGAGCAGAAACCTCCTGTCTTCTTTCTATATTCAGTACTTAAAATGTTGGTAGCTAGATTTTTATCTAGCAGTTAGGGGATTAGGATTATATTCTCTGGGAAATCTGACCATTTTAAGAGAAAGACCCAAAGATACTGACATTTTAAAGCTTATCAAACCTAAATGCCTCCATACTATAATGAAAAGATTTTTAGAGGCATATGGCTCACAATGATAAAGAGAAATGGAGGTAAGATAACAGTAATACCTTGGAAGACAAGAAGGCAGATAGATCAAGGATAACTGAATCAGATCTTAGAAAGATGAATTCTAGTACAGCAAAAGAGAAAGCTGAGAGTCAGCCTGCTTTGTCCTGTGGAGTTACCATAAGCATCATGATCACAGTCACCAGGTACCTCTGGAACTACAGATGAAGTGGAAGAAGGATTCAGTGAAAGTTGTTTAAGAGGTAGATTCCCCAGAGATGCTCCCTCACTCTTCACTTTTAGGTGCCTACCTTTCTCTACCTCATCAGAAAACTAGAGATTTGTTCTCTAGAGATGGATTGTGGGAAATTATAACAACTAACAGCTGGAATATAATAAGGATTAAATTAAATTAATTCTGAATGATGAAGTTCCAGCCTTTTCTTTCCTCTAGGCTCTGTTAAAAAAATCAGAAAGCTGTAAATAAGGCCAAAAGAATGAAGCATATCCTTTTGATGACATATGGAGCCCCCCAAAGATGATTTAGTTATCTATGGAAACATGCCTTTATTTGACTTTACTAACTTTATTAAAACCTCAGACTCTATCAAGTTTTATGTTAACTCAAAGATTTTACCTGATTTTATATATACATGTATATACACACACATACATATATATACATACATACATACATATATATACACACATACATATATATATATACACACATACATACATACATGTATATACACAAATGTATGTTGCACTGGATTCTGGGCAAGTCATTTGCTGAAAGGTTATTAAAAAATAAAATTTAAAAATGCAAATCTCTAATTTGACATAGATGGAAAAAATGTTCCTTAAATTCAAATCCGAGTTTTGTTACTTATTGGTTCTATGACTACAGGGAATATTCTTTTCTTTATTCCTTCTTCTCTTTTCTTCACCTTCTTTCTTTTAATTGAACCCAAAGCTCTATGTAACCTTTAACAAACCACATTTCTTCTACTTAAGCTAAACTTTGGAGGTCAAAAGGTACTATATTTTTAATGTGATTTGAGTGTATCACCCAAAGGGTTCACGTGCTAGAAGCTTGCTCCTCAATGTGGTAGTGCTGAGGTAGTAATCAGGAATACCACCTTCAGAAGGGATTAATGTAGTTCTTCCAGGACCATGACTAATTCCTGAAAGAGTGGATTGTTTTAAATAGAGCAAGCCTGGCCCCTGGCTCCCTTAGGCTTCCTGTTTCTCCATGTGATCTCTTTCTTGTGCACATACTCCTGCCATGATGCCATCTACTGTGTTATAATGCATACAGAAAGTGCTCACTAGAGCCATACAGTTGCTGTCACTATACTCTTGAATATACACAGCTGTATGATAAATAAACCTCTTTTTTATAAAGTACAGTTAAGATGTAATGTTATACAACCTAATACATTTTTAGAGATGTTTTGGGAAGGGGAGGGGAGGGATAATGGTGGGTAATTGGGGGCCACTCTTGGGGGTAAATCTAATCTTCAGAATTTATATACATATTATATTATTTCGTTAAAAGATTGTGTGATTGTTCAACAAATAAATTTCTCAATAAAAAAAGTCCAAT
>PVKS010052836.1:0-10601 GCA_004027875.1 Aplodontia rufa
TCTAAAAAAAGTATTAGGTTGTAAAACATTACATCTTATCTGGATTTAACACATGCTAATACACCAACTTTCTCACTGTCCAGGGTCTAGTCCCCACCTCCACAGATGAGTGGAGACAATCAACCCTTAGTTCTCTGGGTTAAGCTGATTTTACTCAGCATGATTTCTTCCACAGCCATCCATTTACCTTCAAAGGCTGCAATATCATTGTTTCTAATTGCTGTGTAAAATTCCATGGTATAAATGTACCATAGTTTTTGGATCCATTCATCCAGTGGGGGACATCTGGGTTGTTTCCATAGCCTAGCAAAAGCACAAGTGGAGTTTTTAAAAAGTTGCAGATTTTCTTACACAGAGTTGTTAGAAAACGTAATTGTTGCTGGTGGGTTCATGGAGGCTTCAAAAAGAGAACGGGGATTTGAGTTAGGCATTGATCTTCCACTTTTTCTTTAAATCCAGATGAAATAGTCCCTTTCTATAACTAAACTGTCCACTATGACATATAAGCATATGGCTTATGCATGTCTCAAATGAGTTTAGTCAGAATTGTGATGTGTTTTTAGTTAAAACAACCATGAGCTATTGAATAGTCAATATGAAAAAAATAATGTAAAGTACCTCAACAAGTTTATATTGGTTACACATTGATATTTTGAGTGTATCAAAATAATAAAAAGTTGCCAATTACCATAGCACATGTCTGAAGTTTTAAAAAAACAAATAAAATGATCTTTCTTCTGAGTAAAAGTCACAAAACATGGCTGGGAAATATAAATACTAGAAAAAGGGTCCTGCTCAGGCTTAGCTCTAGGGGGACTGGGGAGGGTCCCCAGGAACAGCTAATTTCTGGAACTGTGGACAGGAATCCTCTGTTTTCCTTTCATCTGATCAATTTCCTTAACAAGTGCACCCAGAGGTCTTTCAGGCTTGGGGGACTCGGGAGAGGCTCCACTGCTCCCATGACAGCTGTGGAGCCCTTGGATTGCCCTCCACAGGCTGCAGGCAGATACGCTATGGATGCCTCTTCTCAGTTTCTGGTGGAAATAAGCTGCTGGGTTCCTTTTAGGTCCCAGAGCTGCAGGCTTATTCTCTGTTAATTTAGGGTTGCTAATGAAGAGTAATTAACAGCTTCCAGGGAGCCTGGCACCCTTTGTTTAGAGGTGGTTAATCAGGGCTGTCGGCAAAACACCATTTTAATCCTCCTGAAAGTTCTGGGTTGCAGTTTTAAACAGTGGAATGTGACACCGGACCCACAGCCAAGTGAGTCGATTCACAAGGCTTTTTTTGTTTTGTTTAGTTTTTAAACAGAGAGGGACAGTGAGAGAGACAGAGAAATAAACAATTTTATTTAATTTTTCACATGGCCTTTGTTGCTCCAAACTTGGTTGTGAATGTGGTGCTTGGGTTTGAACCTAGGACCTCGTGCCTGCCAGGTAAGTGCTGAAACTGCCGAGCCACTGTTCTAGCCCTCACAAGGCTTTTTAATGAAAGGATCTGTTTGGGTAATGAGAGCATCTGGCTGAGCCCCTGAAAGTGCAGGACATTAAGTGTTTTCCTGACATTTGCCATGAGAGGTGGGCTTAGCATCCTCCCTTCCACAGGTGGCAAAGCACCTGGAGTCACAGGCTTGGAGGGAGAGTGACTTTGCATATTTATTTATTTATTTATTTTTGTAGCAGGAATTGAACCCAAGGGCACTTAACCACTTTGTCACATCCCCAGCCCTTTTTATTTTAAAGAAATAACTGAAATGAATATATAATTGCAAACAAGAAAAGTTCCAGGAAGAAATAAAGGCAGTTGTAGATAGTTTAGTAAATGAAAGACCTGTCTAGTCAGTGCTAGCAAAAGCCTTCCTTAGGAAGTAATGATTGGAAGGATTTGAAGATTGAGGAGTGTAAGAATCATGAAAAAATGTGGATGTTTCAGCACTAATTTCAAAGTCAAGACCAAAGGCAGCTAAGTAAATCTTTTATTTGGATGGAGAGCTCTCAGACTAGATTCACTGGGCCATCAGAGTGAGAGCAGGCAGGGGAAGGGGAACCACCACTCTCCTAAGGCCCTTTGCTGGGCCAGGCCATGACTTTATCTGGGGTGTTGCAAGGAGGTCTTTTAGAGATTGGTTGGTGACTCCCACCAATCATCAAGTGCTTATGAGATGCTACTGGCTGGTTTGCCAGCATCTGAATAGTTGTTCCTTTCACGTGTGTGTGTGGGCTGCCTAATGCCCTACCCAGCTGCCTGGAATCAACCTAACAAATATTTAATTGGACAAAACAATTGGAATAAAAATTGTTGTGAGGTCTTATGGAGAAAGAGGAAATGATTGTTTTATGATGGAAGAAAATAGAAGATACAGTGGGAAGATTCAATCTTGGTGCTTCAGAAAACATTTCATAGAAGAGGTGCTATTGCCTTAATTTTTGAAGGAGAGAAAAGATTTTGCTGGGTGAAAATTTGAGAGGGCAGCCAGTACTCTGTAGTACCAGGAGCATTTATTTCACACCTATTATTCATACTGTTTAGAGGCCTACTTAGGTTTGCTGTAGAAGGATTCCCAAGTGTGGAGAGAGTAGCAGTGGTAGATCAAGCAGTAGAAGTAACCAGATGCCAGATGATGAAAGATGTCATAGCTTTTTATCTGAGGGAGTCAGGGAGAGGAATGGGATCAGATTTGCATTTTTGAAACATAACTGCTCTAAGTGTGAGAAATGGTTTGGGAGGTGCACTGAGATCAGAAGCAGGAGAGCTGATGAAGGGTGATAGGGCAGTTATTTTGATAGTCCTTTTAGGAAATGATGAAGACCTGAGTTACTACTGTGATTGCAGGGAAGCACAGAATGGAGTTTTGAAGAATTAAGAGCTAGAATAACATTTAGGGACCCATGTAATGTGGACTATGAAGGAGAAAAAATAGAGAATACAGTACTGCTTTCTGTTTTGGTGCTTGAAAGGATTGGAAATCTAGAGTGTCACTTTATGTTTGAAAGTAGTAGGGGGAAATAGAGACAAAGGATTTCAGTTTGGATGTGTTGACTGTAAGTTGGTTGAAGTTATATGTGAGGTTTCAGGTAATGATGATACAAAACTGGGAGACATTAATACACAGAAGTTGAATCTATAGGAATATATTTTGTTCTCCTTGAATTTCTTCCTCATCCCTGCTTCTCAATGCTAATTCCCTCTTATACTTGGTGTTTCAGCCTAAAAACCATTTTCTTCACGAGTCCAACTTTCAACCTTGAGTGAACCAGGTACTCACTTGCACACTAATCTGGACCTTGTTGAACCTCAGAACTCTGCTTAAATAATATTTTTTTTGGATGATGACCGAGGGCAAGACTGTCCCTTCTATGTATCTATCCAGTTTCTACAAAAATTCTTGATGCATGACATGCACTTAAATAATATATGCTGATTGGTTGACTGAATAAACAAGATTGCTCAGGGAAAACAGAAACAATGAAAAAAGCCCTCAGTGTTGAATTGGAAATTTGATGAGCATTTAAAATGTTCTTAAAGAGGAAATTATTGGTCTTGGCCACTAATGTTTATTGTATATCTTTTTGTCTATTTTTGGTATATAGGTTAAACGTTCAACATAATTATCATTCCATACACAAAGTGTATTCTTTTCCCCCTGATTAATATATTTTAGCACAGAAGTACTTTTCTCATTCTTGAAATGTCTTTATTTTAATTTAAGTTGTATTTCATTTTGTAGGTTAAGTAGTAACATTTTTTTTGGCCCTTGTGCTATATGGCAATGCATTTTAGTTACACAGGGATGGTTTCAAATTCTGATCACTCGTCCCTGCTTATTTGCTTATCCACATGCACATAGAATCATTTAACAATGTGAGATTATGTGTAAGATCCAGACGTTGAACTCACCCTAGGTTGAAAGAGAGACATGCACTCAATGGATTACAAAAAGAGAACAATAAATATTTTAACAAGTTCATGTTAAGTACTATGAGTCTACAGTGAGGGAACACTCTAGACATTTTTACTAAATCTGAATAACTGCTTCAGGATGATATTTTAAATTAAATGCAGTTCTGTTCTCTTTTTAATTTTGCATGTAATAAAAATTTATTTTTGGATGATTATGTCTTATTAATATACTTAACTGTAAGCTTTAGATGATGTATTCTATTACCTCTATGCTTAGAGAGAAGGAAACTGATATTTAAAAAGTAATTGCTATGTGCATGGCCCTGTACTAGGTGGAATTATTCATATCATTGACTTTAATCTTCATTATTTCCTTCAAAAATAGAAATAGTTATCCTTGTTCTACAGAAGAGTAAAATTGAAGTTCTGAGGAACTAAACTCTCCTTTGGAGCACATTAGTGGTAAGTAAGGAATTCAGGGAATTAATATTCAAACTGAGGTCTGCCTAGTACCAAATCCCAGGGGCTTTTATTATACTCCAAATATATATTCTGTTAGTCTGATTCTCAAGCAGATGTGGACCTTGAAAAATGACATTTTTATATGTTGAACACCTCTATATCTACAAAGTTTTAATATGTTATAGTGCCCAATAAAGTTGACTTAATTTTCCATGCTAAAGTGGAAAAGCAACAACATAGAAAATGACTTTTGTACATAAGCTCATATTTTCTTCTTTATCAGTTGTTTTAGTTTCTTCCATTCCTTTTCCACTCTTTTCGTAGATCTATTCCAAAAACAACTGACTTACATCCTGATTCTCTGAAATGCCTTGTGGTAGCAATAATGAGAGACAATGAAACTTCCCTAAAATGTCACTGGTCAAAGGGATGTAGAACACAGCAATACTAGGGTCATGTTCTTCAGTTGTTTTTCATATGTACATCTGACCATCCCAACAAAGGCAGTGGTCTCTTATTCCCTGACCCCCACTGAGCTGCTCACCGCAGTGCTAGGTAGAGAGCACGTTAGATTAATTCCCACATATTTTTTGTTTTTGATGATATTTTATATGCAGCTGATTTCCTGATTTATTATGCACTATTATTAGTGTATAGGAAAGCTATTGCTTTATGAGTGTTGATCTTGTAATAACCTGCCACTTTAAATCTGTTTATAAGCTCAAGCAGTTTTCTGGTGGAGTTTTTTTGGATCTTTCAGGTGTTGTATCATGTCATCAGCAAAAAGGATAGTTTGACTTCCTGTCTTCCTTTTCTTTACCTTTTGATTTCCTTCTCATTCCTGATTGCTCCAGTGAGGGTCTTGAGGACTATATTGAATAATAGTGGTAAGACCAGGCAGCCTTGTCTTGTTCCTGAGTTTAGTGCAAATGCTTTCAGCTTTTCTGCATTTAGTATCATACTAGCTGAGGGTTTGTCATATATAGCCTTTACATAGCTAAGTTCCTTGATTCAAGTCTTCCCCAGAGTTTTAAGCATAAATGGCTTCAATAAAATCCAACACCCCTTTTATACATCTATTGAGATGATCATGTGTTTTTGTCCTTAATTCTGTTGAAGTGATGAATCACATTTATTAATTGGTGTAAGTTGAACCTGAACCATCTTTGGATCCCTAGAATGAAGCCCACTTGATCATGATGAATTATTTTCTTGATGTGTTTTTGAAAGTGGTTTTCTAAAACTTTCATAAGGATTATTTGCTTTAGTGTTTGTCAGGAATATTGGTCTGCAGTTTTCTTTATTTGTTGTGTCTTTGTTGGGTTTGGTATCAGGGTAATGGTTACTTCATAAAAAGTGTTTTGGAGAGGTCCCTTCTTTTCATTTCATTGGAATAACTTAATAAGGAAAAGTGTTAGTGCCTCCTCATAAAGGTAGTAAAACTCAGCAGATAATCCAGAAAGTCTGAGTCATCTTCTTTGGAAGGCTGTTAATTGCTATATTGATTTCAGTGCCTGTTTTTGGACATTTTAGGCTTTTGATATTCCCTTGTGTTAATTTGCAGGTATTGTAGGTGTCTGGAAATTTGTCCATGTCTCCAGATTATCTAACTTAGAGGTGTATGATTTTCAGAATAAGTTCTGATAATTCATTGGATTTACTTGGAGTTAGTGGTGATCACTCCCTTCTTGTTTGTGTTTTTGTTGATTTGGTTCATTTCCTTCTTTTATTGAGGTTGGATTGGGGTCTCTAAATTTTGTTTTTTTTTTTTTAAATCAGCTCTTGGTTTCATTGATTTTCTTTCTTTTTTTTTCTTGATTATGTTGATTTCAACTCTGATTCTAATTATTTCCTGCCTTCTGCTGGGTTTGCGGTTAGATTGCTCTTCCTTTTGTTGGTATTTGAGGTGAAGCATAAGTTTATTTATTCGAGATCTCTCCTGGTTCTCAATGTAGGCACTCATTGCTATGAATTTGCCCCTTAAGAATATTTTCATGCTGTCCCAGAGATTTCTATGTCTACATTCTCATTTGTTTCCATGAAGTACTTGATTTCTGCTCTTATGTCTTCTTGGATCCATTCTTCATTACAGGATTTTATTCAATCTCTATGCATACATGTAGTCAGTTATAATTTTTGCTCATAATTATCAGCTAGGACTATGGCTATGGTTTAATAGGATACATGGAATAATTTCTACTTTTTTATGTTTGCTTAGATTTCCTTTGTGAACTAGAATATGATTTATTTTGGAGAAGAATCTGTGCATTGCTGAGAAGGTAAATTTGGGGCAGAATATTCTGTAGATGTCTGTTTATGGAAATGTTTAGGCTGGAGATATCTTTATTGTTTCTTTGTTTTGATCTGTCTTTTGGTGACAGAAGAGTATTAAAGTCTCTCAGTATATCATTTGAGATCCATAAGTGGTTTTATGTCATGGAATATTTTTTCCACATGCTTGGGAGCATTGTGTGTTGATCATAGAGATTTACTATGGTTATGATTTAGTGGCCATATCTATCTCTTCTGATTAGTTTATGGTTGAAACATACTTTGTCAGATATAAGTATAGAAACACCAGCTTGCTTTCTTGGGCTGTAAGCCTGGTAGATTTCTTCCCCATTCTTTCACCCTCAATCCATGTATGGCTTTGGCTGTAAGATGGGTCTCCTGTAAGCAACATATTTTTGGATTATGTGTTTTGATCCAATGTGATAGTCAGTATCTTTTAATTGGTGCATTTAGGCCATCCACATTCCTTGTTAAGATTGTTATTTGGTTGTGGTGCAGAGTCATCATGTTTTATGAGTGAGTTCTGTGTTGTCTTGGTTGTCTTTTTGATTGTGTGTATTTTCTATTGAATTTCCTCCATGGGTTTTGAGGATTGTATGCTCTTTCTTCTATCTGTAGTTGATCTTTGACAATTCTTGTAATGCTAATTTTCTGTTCATGAATGCTGCAAGTTTGATCTTATTGAGAAATGTTCTTATTTCCATATCTGTTTTGAACATGAGTTTTGCCGAGTATAGTATTCTTGGCTACAGGTTGTTGTCATTCAGACATGGAAAGATCTACTTCCAGGATCATCTTCTTTCTCAGGTCTGAGTTGAAAAGTCAAGCGTGATCCTTACTTTCCTCTGAATGTGATCTGGCATTTCTATTTTGCACTTTTTCATATTCTTTCCTTGTTTACCCTATAATACATTTGGAATATGGTGGGTCTCAGTGTGTTTCTCATTTTAATAGACGTATTGGGTCTAATCTTGTATGCTTCCTGGATAAGCTTATATCACTCTATGCTAATATGGCAAAATTTTTCTTTAACTATTTCATAAAAAATATTATTTTCAGTTCATTCTCTTTCTCCCTATCTTTTTACATTATTTATTTTATTAAGGAGTTATTATACAATCATATGTGCATACAAAGCATCATGTGTTAGGCATATGTTCTTAAAACAGAATCACCCCCACATCACCCATCCCCTGGTCTCAACTCTTCTACATGATGCCCCTACAAGTGATCTAAATAGTTAGATTGTGAATTTTCCAGAATTAATTAATTGCACAAATATTAATGGACTCTCATGGAGGTAAAGCTTATGCTACCTTGTTGATCATCTTCCTAGCTCCAACCCTTTTCTCCCTCCCTCTTGCCTCCCCCAACTCTCCACCTTCCCCCCATATCTATGGTTGTCATAGATTATGTGCCCCTGCTGAATATTCTTTATGCCATTCATCTGCATTTTTATTTCTTCTCATATCCCAATTAGTCTTATGTTGTTTCTTCTGATTTTGTCCCAGACATTTTGAAAATTGTGCTCATGCTGTGAGTATCTTTATCATCTGTGCAGACTTACTCAGTCTCCTCATTGTTGGAAATTCTTCAATTATTAAATTCTTCCTACATTCTTCTGATATGATTGAAGATTTCAGCTCCATTACTTCTTTTTGCAGTATATTGATTTCTTTGATAATAGCTTTTCATTTCTTGAGTTTTCTCACTTAGTCCCTTCATTAAAGCTTCTTTTAGTTCATTGTTTCTTTTAGTAATCTGACTGTTAATAATTTTTTTTAGGTTTTCATCCTGCTTCCTTTCAGGGTATTCCTTGGTTGGGAAGTTGTGGGTTTGAGATAAACCTTTTCTAGTTTGATTCCTCATTTTTGAAGAGCTTCTTCTTGATCTTCAAATTGAGGTTCCCTGTGGGGAAGAACGACAAGTCTCCAGGTTCTTCTTCCTTGCAGGTCACAGGGTTGGATCATACACCGCCCCTCTGATGAGCTCCCAGGAAGCTGCTTCTGCCAGGAGACTTGTTTTGGTGTACCTTTTTGATCTAGGATCCAGGGATTTGATCTTGAATCTGTTGGGGGTAAATGTCAGTGTGCTCAAATGTAGAAGCACAGCAGTGGGGGTGTGTCAGTGGGTCCTGGGATTTCAGCAGAGTGGGCAGGCCAGAATCATCCTACCTGTGCAACATGAGGGGACTTGGGTTCTTTGGAAGAAGATAAGCCTGGATCTGGTGGTATGTGCTGTGACTGGGCAGCTGGGGATTCTTGAGTGTGGGTGTCCTCAGGGATGGCTGGGTTGTGCTGATCATCTCCTTGGTTGGGGGTCCTGGGAATGCCTGCCATCCCAGAACCAGAGGCCTGTGGGCCTGCACTGCCTGGGGATCCATGCAGCCTGTGGACCTTCTGTGTGCTGGGCTGGGCACATCAGCTGCTTTGGGAGGAGACCTCTGGGTGGGTATCCTGTGTGTACCTGCTGGGATTGTGCCTGAGCCATGGGGATGCACATTGCCTGGAGACCCACACAGGCTGTGCTGCTGGCTCCTCCATGCAGGGTGTTAGGGGGTGGGTATTTTGTGTGCATTTGCTGGCCCAGGGCCAGAGTTCTTGTAGCCACTGTGACCTGGGGACCTGCTCACAGTGGCTGGCCTGGGCAATTGGGCTCCTCCAGGCAAAAGTCCTGGGCATGCATGCCAGCCTGGAACCAGATGCTTCAGGTGCCCATGGCCTGGGGTCTCACATGCAACAGCTGGGCAGATTTGGTTGGCTCCTCCTGGTGGAGTCCTCGGGGCTGGGTGTCCTGGGCAAGCCTAGGGCACTCGCAAAGAGAGGCTAGGTTGGGTAGGTAGGCTCCTCTGGGTGGGGGTTCTAGGTTTCCTTCAACACTTTGAAGATGCTTCTGCACTATTATCTGGCATCCATCATTGCTATAAATCTTATTGAATATAGATTAAATGAGATTTTTCTTTTGCTGTCTTTCCTGTTTTTGACACCACCAATTTGTCTATAATGTACTTAAGTGTGAATCTCTTCTGAGTTTATTATACTAAAATTTGTTGAGCTATTTGAATACATAGATAATCTAGGGAAGGTTGTGAGTATTTTCTTGATTATATTTCTGTGTATTTGTCCTTGCACTAGGGCTATAATTATGTACATGTTGATATATTTAGAATTTGTTTTGCTTCATTCTTTTTCTTTCTGGTTTTCAGATTCAATTATCATTATTAACCTATTTTCAAATTCACTAATTCTTCTTCTGTCAACTCAAATATCTTGTTGAATCTCTCTAGTAAAGTTTACTATTGTTTGAACTTTTCAACCCAAGAATTTGTATTTTGTTCTTTTTTGTAACATGTCTTTTATTGATCTTGTCTGTCTTGTAAGGCATTGTAATCTTAATTTACTTGAATTCTTACAACTTGATTTCCTTGTAAAAATATATTTAAAGCAACCAATTTAATGACTTTCTTAGGGGCAGTGGCACACAGTTGTAATCCCAGAGCAGTTTGGGAGGCTGAGGCAGGATGATTGCAAGTTCAAAACCAGCCTCAGCAACTTAGCAAGGCCATGATTAACTTAGTAAGACACTGTCTCAAGATTTATAGTTAAAAACAACAGATAGGCTAGTGATATAGCTTAGTGGGTAAGAGTAGTTAAACATCCCTCCCAATAAATATTAAAGCTCCCTCAGGGACACTTTTTTTTTTGAGCAACCTTACAAGATTTTAACAAAATAATATAAAATGTGTATATACTCTGGATATTGCAATTATCCCCAGGAGTGCCCCCCCAATTACCCTCCCTTATCCCTCCCTTCCCCTTCCCATTATAACTCTAAAAAAAGTATTAGATTGTAAAGCATTACATCTTATCTGGATTTAACTCATGTTACTAGACCAACTTTCTCATTGTCCAGGGTCTAGTCCCCACCTCCACAGATGAGTGGAGACAATT
>PVKS010052837.1:0-10602 GCA_004027875.1 Aplodontia rufa
AAAAAAAAAAAAAAAAAAAAAAAAAAAAAAAAAAGAAAAGAAAGGTGGTGAACTAGTGAACTAGATATCCATATACTCTTCCAGGTTGAATAACAAAATGCGACAATCTTAAGATGTAAGAAAAACAAGTTAGTAATCAATTTAAAAAAAATACTCTGTATTGTTTCCATGTCTTCCACACTGATCTTAATGTGTCTTCCACGTTATTTTAGTTTACTTTTTCAAAGGCACTTTGCCCTCTCAGTCCTGCAAAATCAGTCTTCAATGGCTCTCAATTTCAGGAAATGGAAGCTAGGTTCTAACAGAAAGATCCTTAACAAGAGAAGCTTTTTCTTATTGCTATTTGTATTCCCAGAATAATACAGTACGTAAATGCTCAATATGGTTAGGTGAGTGAATGAACTTGAGAAAAAAATAAAAAGTTTTGTACAGAGTGCTTTATTTTCTACTTTCTGATAATTCTATTTCTTGCTCACATGCATTTGGTAAGCTTCCAATCTTTAATTAATAGAAAATTAGTGGAGCTATATTAATCTAAAGAGAAATCTAAAACAAAAATCATCTTTTGAAGAGGTTCACTACAAATTCTGTTGTTTGGGTTTGTTTTTGTTTTTTTTTTCTTTACTATTTTATTTTATCTTCATTGTTACCAACCTTTTCTGATCTTTGCACACCACAACAGGAACTTTAGCGTGAAAATCAGATTCCACATCTACATATGATACTAATAAGAGAAAAAAAAATTAAGTAAGCTAATGTCAACATCTCTACAGTATTTATTCTATAGTAAACATTACCAGTTTCCTTCTAAAAATCACTCTTATTGTTTCTGTGGTATAATCCACTCTTCTCATTATGAGCATCAACCCAACAGAATCTCTTACCTCTACTGGTGTCATTTGCTGTGTATCACAAACCACAGGTATAAGTCCCAAATACTGTCCGAAAATTACAATCACCTTAAGAGGAAAGGTCTTAACATCCCTAAAAGTTTGAATATTTCCAAGTAAGTATATAGTTGTTAAAACTTCAGAGATATAGCAAAGAAAGGATGCTACTTACTTCTGAATGCTATTTCCACAGGAGTCACAAAATGAGGACCTATTGTGCTTTGAACAGTTTAGTTCATTTAAATAAACCCATGTAACCTGAAGCTAACTCTATTGGCCTCATTTTCTGTTAATATGTGAAAAGAGTGCCTAATCAAAACTCCTAAGAATGGACTAACAAGATGAAGTACCTTTCCACCACCTTTCCACCCCAAAGTCTTTTTCTATACCTCCACAGTTAAGCCCCATGCTATGTCTAATTTATATAAAGATAGATGGATTAACATTATCTCATTTCAAATTCAAAGAAAGTCTTACAGTACTACTTGGAATAATTAATTCAAAAAACATGTGCTTAAGAACTATGTCAGAAATTTCATTATGCACGTGACAATGAGTAAGAAACAGATCGATAAGGGGTTTGGAACATAAATACAGAAACAAATCCTGTAGATGACAGGTTTCTAGAGGATAAAATGAAAACATAAAGGAAGACATAATCAATTTTAAAATCAAACCTGGGTTTTAAAAACCTGTATTATATGATTTAAGATGATCTACTCATTTATTTTAGTGGAAAAAATATATTTTAAATATTTATGATAGGTTGGCACACACTACAGATAAAAGCTCTGCCTCTTATCTGTAATATGCTTTTAAAGTTTTGTGTAATTAGACACAAGTATTTAGTAACAAAGAAAACTATATTAACATATCTTTACATGACAAACTCTACCAAATTCTTTCCTTAAAAACTAATTTTCCAGGACAAGAGACAGCAGGAAACAAATAAATTACAGAATTCATAGGACAATCAGAAAGGAAAAGGAGTAAAGAACTGACATTAGAACAAATGAGATGGTAAGGCCTTATGGAGGAAAAAACAGTAAATAAAGATCAAGAAAATAATCTACTTGGCTTAGGCTTTGTTTGGGACACTAATGTTATTTCAAATTTTTACTTAGAAGTATTGTCCTCAACGAAAGCAAATTAGACAGAAAAGACATATGAAAGTGGTACGATTCCACTGATGTAACATAAGTTTACAAATTAATATAATTGTTTAAAGTGGGAGAACACATTTATTTACTCAATGGATGAGCACATTTTTATTGTAAATCTCTCCTTAGCCTTCCTTCATCAATGACCTCCTAATGATTATAGGTTTTCTTTTCTTCTTTTACACATGAAATGCCCAAAATTATAGTAGTGCTTCCCTTACCTGCAGGAGATTCTTTCTAAAAACCCCAGAGAATATACAAAACCACGCATAGTATTAAACCTTATAAATACTATGCTGTTGTCCTATCACACATACATTTGACAAACTGTAATTTATAAATTACATAGTAAGAGATTAGCAAAATACCTAATAGAAAAATTAAACAATATAATGTAAGAAAAGTTATATGGATGTGATCTCTCTTGGGTGCAAGATACTATAACAAATGATAACCTGATAACCAACATAGCTATTAAGTAACTAATGGGTGGGGTAGCTACTCAGAACAGCACTACATTTAAAGCTTATGTTATTTTTAATTGTTATTTTTAGAATGTTCCATTTAATATTTTTAGACTATGGTTGACTGCAGGTTAACTGAAATCACAGCAAGTAAAACCATGAAAAATAAAACTGCAGGTAAGAGGAAACTACTGTATTCAAAGCTAATATTTTTTAAATTACCTAAAATACAGATTTTCTATATATCTATTTTAATGTGGTATCTCTGATCTAAATAATCAGCAAATTATATTTTCTGATACATCAAGTAAACAAATGTACATCACAGACACATGTATCTATCTATATGCTACAGGACTCAAACATGCTAGTTTTAGTTTTAATTTGGTTAGCCATGTATACACAAAACATTGCATAGACATTTAAAAAGAAGAGAAAGAAACTCACCATTATTTTTCAATATTCCAAGCACTTGTATCAGAAGATCTGGATGATTCATCTAAAAAATTTAAACTTAAATCAATAAACTAATTTCAAAATACAAGTAGCAGAACATGAGAGAGACTCAACTTCATTAAAGAATAACATTTAAACAAAATCATGCTCTGTATTTTAGAATAATGAAAACACAATAGTGTTTTTACTTTTATTATGTTCAACAAATATGGGGGGTAGAGTTGGGGATCAAGTACAGGGCTTTGCACATGCTAGGCAAGCACTCTACCACTATGTTACCCCTGCACATCTCACCTATGTCTATAAATCTTGTTCACAAAAATAAAACATAGTAAGTGTAGCACTAATATTCTAAAAATGCTCATAAAATTAATGGGTTCTCACACTGAGAAAAAATTCTAAAATTTGACAGCAAAACAAATGGAAAAATCAAGTTTACTTTAATGAATGTTAATAAGAATTTGTTACAAGAACTTTACAGTATATAGACAACTGTACAGGGCACTTTGTTGTTATTTAAAAGTATTTAATAATCACAAATTAGTTGTAAAGTAAATACATCAATTTAGAAATTAAAAAACCAAGTTTTCACCTAAATAAAACTTCCTTGAGCATAAACTTATTTAAAAATTTTTAAGCATTATAATTTTCACTGACTGTTTTAAATGTTTTATGTCAATAAATAAAGCAATATTAGCAATGCTAACAATACTGACACTGTCAGTAATGATAACAGCTACTAATTCAAAGTATCCATCATGTACAAGGCACTAATACATACCCAACATATACATATGTATATACATGTGTAAGTATGTATGTATGTGTGCATATATATGTGCACATATATATGAAAGAGAGAAATTTCCAAAATTAAATGATTACCCATTTTGAAAATGAGTAAACCCAGATCCAAACATCAAGTAGTACCACGCTTTTTACAATCAAAATGTGAACCCAGATGTCTCGTTTTAAAACACTTTTACCTTTCTATAGTACTTCAGAAGTAGTAACTATTCGAGAGGCTCAAATATAAGCACTTTCCCTTTTATTATCTTCCTCTTCTGCTTCCTTTTTCCCCATCCCATTTTTTTAACCTTCCCTATATCTGAACCTTTGTAGTAATTTCCAAAAGCACTGTTTAATCATAGAAACACTCTACAAGCCAGAGTTTTAGACTCCCCTACCCCTTCTCTAGAAGGATTACCCATTAAAATTACTAAGGACTAGTTAAGAACCACAAGTAAAGGTTCTTTTCTACTTACCTTGGGAGGAAATTTTATATCTATATTAACATCACTACTTTTCAGAGCAAATTTAGTCAGAGATGAGCCATACAACCTAAGTGAACATTCTGGAATAAAGGGAAAACATAAAAGCATGAAACTATGTACAAGCATTGGTGCTCTAAAAAATGGCAAAAGGAAAAAAGCATATACTTCAATTCTGTGTCTTTCATTTCTAATACAAGGATTATAGAAGAATGGCACCCTTTCTAACATCTATAAAATAATAAAAATGTCTCCCAATTGTGAGATGGGAAAAAGAAATAACTCATGAAAGTTCAGTGTTCAAACAAAATTTTAGTTAAGGTTCATTTAAGAATGACTGAGAATATATTTAGCATTCAATATGCAACAGTAACAAATGTATTAACCTAGCTACAGTTATACTGTTACAAAACATAATTATTTATTTTCAGATACTTAGACAAATATAAGAGATGGTACTTTGGGGAAAAGGATCACAGATATTCTATGCAAATCCTTTTTAAAAATATGAAGTAAAGCCAAGTCAACTGCTGTTACAAATCCAAAACACACTTTGTAGCTCTCAAAAGTTCAAAGAACAAAATACATAGAAACACTTCCTACATACATCTATCTCAGTCTACCAAATGTCTCATTTAAAAAAGTAACAAGGCACATATTTAAGGGAATTCACCAGAGAGCAAGTTGAAAATAATATGTATACCTGATACTGATTAGGCAGGTTGTTTAATTTTTTTGGAAGTTTACGTTTATATTTAGTTGTATATATAAATGACTACTTCTCAAACTTGCAAAATGTCAGAAAGTCATTTAAATCACTAAAATCATAAAAATTTCATTCCTATTCAAATACTGAATTATTTTGTATATAATTTTAATTAAAAAAGAAGTAAATGAAATCTTTTCCATTTTCCAATTAAATTTCTATAATTTCTTATGAGTCTCAGAATGGGTCTATAAGAAACTATAATTTATCAATTGTCCAAAAGGCCTTCGGTGGTAAGAAATAAGACTTTATTCCTAATATGCAATTTTTTTAAAAAAAGAAAGAGGGGATAGTGAGTGAATGAGAGAGAGAGAGGCAATTTTTATTTATTTTTGCATGTGACTTCCATTATTCCTCTGAGATTTTGTTGTGTATGTGGTGCTGGGGTTTGAACTCACATACTTGCGCACGCCAGGCAAGTGCCGCAACTGCCAAGCCACCACTCCAGGCCCCACAATATGCATTTAATTAAAGCTTATATTAATGCAAGAGAAATGACATGGGTTAAGTGAATACTCCTTTGATAAAGGTCTAAAATAAACGTGGCCTGATAACCCCTTGCAACCATAAACTAGCCTTTCTCTGACATCCATCCTTAATTTTTTTCCTATTATCAGTCAATAGGAATATTATTCCACAACAGACTATAATATTTACACTAAAAATAAGACAACTTCTTAAAAAGTTCATTCAGAAAAGAATGACACTAGAAAAAGTAAATGTGATCACTAAGAAAATATCAGTGTTTATTAGCATTTTAAAAGATATTTTTTTCTTATTACAAAATTATGCTGTACTATAATTTTCAATTTTCCTTCTGTGAAATATCTTCTTCAAAAAAGTTGTTAAAAAAACACATTCATCAGCTTTTAAGGAGGAAAAAGAAAAACAAATTGATTCCAATTCAGAAATAAGCAAAAAGTTTTGTGATTTTAAATACTAAATACAAAATTAGTTTGTACCTGGTAAAAATGTTGTTATAACCTTTGACATTTCCTCCACGATTTCCTGACGGACTTGGAGGTCATCATCTGTAATTCCTTGTTCTTTTGCTAATTCAACAACTGCAATACTTAAAGCAGCCAAGTGGGCAGGGGAAGGAGGTGGCAGAGAACGAAGCTCACTTTCTTCCTGTTTTTCCTAGTAGTGTAACATTTCAAAAAAACAACAACAAAAAAAATTCTATTTTAATGTCCTTATATTTAGGAAGGAAGAAGTAATAAAATAAATATTCACTTTCTGTGTCAAATACAAGACACCTACAATACAGAAGTGAACAAAAGGAACAAACATTTCTGCTTTTGTGAAGAGGACACTGGAAATGAGATGTGCTGTGGAGACATTACTTTCTTTTGTTTTGTTTTGTTGTTTTGTTTTGTTTTGTTTTGTTTTGTTTTGTTTTGTTTTGTTTTGTTTTGTTTTGTTTTGTTTTTTAAGAGCGGGACAGAGATAGAGAGGAGAAATTTTACTTAAGTTTTTTATATGGCTTTTGTTGTTCCCACATTTTGTTGTGTACTTAGTGCTGGGGTGTGAACCTACATACTTATGCACATCAGGCAAGCACCCTAACTGCTGAGTCACCATAAGCACTGAACCACCACCTCATCCCCGAGAGATTACTTTTAATTTTTAAACATTTATTCTAGGCTCCCAGACCTGCCTGCCATTGCGAGTGCCCAGGACTCCAGTCCCGGACCCAGCAGGCATGCAGCACACCCCAAGGAACCTGCACTGGACAATGCTCTGCCACTGAGCATACCCAGGACTCCAGGCCCAGCTCCAGCAACACACTCCAGAGGACCCCACACCTGGACCCTACCCAGCCCTCGCAAATACCTGCCAGGTCAGATATATTTGGCCTGTCCTCACCACCAAAGATCCTAGGTCCCAGGGGGACGGGGAGGCTAGTCCGTTTCAACCCTCCCCATGTCTCCAGGACCCCAGGACTCAGAAACGCACCCCAACCACTAAGCTTCAACAACCCTGCGGGTAGCCCAGAAACTCCAACATTTTCCAAATATGAGTTCTGGAACCCAGATCCAAAAGGTGCAGCTTTCTGGAAAAAGGTGGTCATCAGAGAGGCGTTAAAAGACCCAATCTTTTGACCTGCAAGGAAAAATCACCTAGAGTCTTGCCTTGCTTCCCTGCAGAAAACCTCAATTCAAAGATCCAGAAGAAGTTTTTCAAAGATGATGACTCGAACTAGAAAAGGTTCACCTCAAACCCACAACTCCTCTGCCAAGTAGCCCATGGACAGGGAGCCGAATGAAAAGCTAGAACAAATTATCAATGAACCGATTACTAAAAGGGACAAAGAGTTAAAAGAAGATTTAATGAAGGAACTGAATGAGAAAACTCAAGAGATGAAAAACTTATTCTTAAAGAAACAGACATACTGAAAAAGGAAGTAATGGTGATAAAATCTTCAGTCAATCACATCAGAGGAATGATGGAAAAAACAATAAACTAACTTTTTTTTTTAAAGAAAGAGGGAGGGGGAGAGAGGGAGAGTAGGGGAGAGGGAGGGGGAGAGAGAGAGAGAGAAGCAATCTTTCTTTAATTTTTTAGGTGACTTTCATTCCTTGGATACTTTATTATGGATGTGGTGCTGGAGTTTGAACTCGTGTACTCAAGCATGCCAGGCATGCGTGGTAACCACCAAGCTACCACTCCAGCCCCTAGACTAACTTCTACAGAAAACAGAACCTCAGCTCTTGAAGAAAGAACTTCTGACAATAAGGATAGACTAAGTAATCTTGGTTGCACAGATGTCAAAAACGAAAAAATTAACTCACAGAACACGAGCATAATTTTCGAAATATCTGGGATGACATCAGAAGAAACAATCTAAGAGGAGTTGGGATATAGAAAGAAACTGAAACACAAATGAATAATATAAAGAAAAATCTCAATTAAACAGTTAAAGAAAAATTTCCCCATATCAGAAGAGAGTCAGAAATGTTCAACAGGGAAATCAATGAAACAAATATATTAAAAGCTGCAAGAGAGAAACGCCAAATCACATTCAGAGGCAAACCAATAAGGAACCTCTGACTTCAGTTCTGACTGTAGAAGCAAGATGATGCTGGAAGACTTAAGGGTACAATGTTTTCTCTCCTTTGTGATTTCTAGAGCAAAACCCAGGCTAGGGTGAAAGGTTGTCAAATTCAAGTATTAGACCAGCAAAGGCATAGCAACCCATAATCTAGGCAACCACAGATATGTGGGGGCATGGAGGAAGGAGGACAGGGAGAGATCAAGAAAGACAATCAATAATGTAGCACACTCTTCTACCCCCCTGGGAATCCAAATAATAACTTACACAATCTTTTAATTCTGGAAAATTCACAATCTAAACATTTATATCACTTGTAGGGGCAAAATATAGAAGAATCAGACACTGGGGAGTGGGTGATGTGGGGGTAATTCTGGTTTAAGAACAAATGCATATCATGTTACTTTATATGCATTTAGGATTGTATAACAACACCACCCTAATAAAAACATTAAAAAATTAAAAAAAAAATTTAAAGGGTGTTTAATTAAGGAAAAAAAAAAAAATCCTGGAAGACCTTTTAATGTCTCAATGACCATAATATGCAGTACAGAATACTATACCCAGCAAAACTCAAGTTTCAAGCTCAATGAGGAAATAAGAACATTTCACAATAAGATCAAACAAGCAGCATTCATGAACAGAAACCCAACATTACAAAGAATCCTCAGAGATAAACTCCAGAATGAAAAACAAACAATTTTCAAAACTCACAACTGGGCTGGAGCGGTGGCTCAGCAGCTACAGCAATTGCCTGGCATGCATAAGGAAGCAGGTTCGAACCCCAGCACCACATACACAACAAAGTGTCAGAGCAATAAACGCCACATGAAAAACTAAATAAAATTGATTCTCTTTCTCTCTCTCACTATCCCTCTCTCTTAAAAAAAAAAAAAAACACAGAGGAAATTCAATAAAAGTACATACTATCAAGAGACAACCAAGACAGCAGAGAACTAACTAAAACATATGAACTAACTAAAACTATGAACTAACTAAAACTATGAACCACAACCACATAGCTATCCTAAAATTCAATGTGAGTGGTCTCAATACACCAATCAAAAAAACACATATTATTAGATTCAATCAAAAAACAAAACCCAACAATATGCTGCCTACAGAAGACCCCCTTACAGCCAAAGACATTAACACATTGACAGTGAAAGGATGGAAAAAATCTACGAGACATATGGCCCAGAAAAGAAAGCTGGTGTTGCAATACTTAAATCCAACAAAGTAGACTGCAAACATAAACTAATCAGAAAAGATAAAGAAAGCCACTACATCTTAGTAAAGGGAACAATACAACAGGAAGATATAACCATAGTAAATATATACCCTCCAAACACAAATGTTCCCAACAATGTGGAAAAATTACTCCATGATGACATTAAACAACTTGGGTTGGAGCGGTAGCTCAGCAGTTACAGCGCTTGCCCGGCATGCACAAGTTACATGGGTTCAAACCCCACCACCCATGTACACAACTAAGTGTCAGAGAAACGAAAGCCATGTGAAAAACTCAATAAAAACTTAATATTCTCTCTCTCTCTCTCTCTCTCTCACTGTCCTTCTCTTTAAAAAAAGAAAAAAATGTGGACCTCAACATAATAGTAATCCTCTACCAACAATAGATCATCAGACCATAAAAAACAATAAAGAGATCTCTAGCCTAAACAACTCCATAAATCAAATGGGCTACATAGCCATCTATAGAATATTCCACCCCAAATTGGCTGAATATACCTTCTGCTCAGCAGCTCATGAATCCTTCTCCAATATACATCATATTCTTGTTCGCAAAAGAAATCTCAACAAACATAAAAAAGTAGATATAATTCCATGTATCCTATCAGACAATAATGCCACCACTCAAGCAATTAACAGCAAAAAATTATAACAGAAAACACACACACACACACACACACACACACACACAGAAGGGGAGGCAGGGCGGGACGAATAACACCCTAATCCAAGAAGACAAGAGAACAGAAATCAAAAAATCTTTGGAAGCAAAAGAGGGAGAAGACACACATATAGAAACCTCTGGGATAGCATGAAACCATTCTTGAGGGGAAATATAGCACTGAGTGACTACATTAAAGATCAGAAGTGAAACTGAATAAATAAGCTTACACTCGCCTCAAACTCCTACAAAAGGAAGAACGATCTAATTCTGAAGCCAGCAGAACACAGGAAATAATCAAGATCAGAGCCAAACTATCCCTTTTTGCTGACATGATCCTCTATCTGGAAGATCCAAAAAACTCCATCAGAAAACTGCTTGAACTCATACACAGGATTAGCGAAGTGGCAACCTACAAGATCAACACCTATAAATCAATAGCTTTCCTATATACTAAACAGTAACAGAGCAGAAGAAGAAATCAGGAAATTGATTCCATTCACAATATCCTCAAAAAGAATAAAATACTTGGGAATTAATCTAACAAAGGAAGTAAAAGACCTTTCTACAACAAAAATTATCAAACACTGAAGAAAGAGATCCAAGAAGACCTGAGAAGATGGAAAGA
>PVKS010052838.1:0-10600 GCA_004027875.1 Aplodontia rufa
TAGCAGCACAATTTACTATTGCTAGGCTATGGAAACAACCCCGGTGTCCCTCACAGGAAGAATGGATCCAAAAACTGTGGTACATTTATACCATGGAATATTACACAGCAATTAGAAACAATGACCTTGCAGCCTTCGAGGGTAAATGGATGGTTATGGAAGAGATCATGATGAGTAAAATCAGCTTAACCCAGAGATCAAAGGGTCGATTGTCTCCACTCATCTGTGGAGGTGGGGACTAGACCCTGGACACTGAGAAAGTTGGTCTAGAAACATGAGTTAAATTCAGATAAGATGTAATGCTTTACAATTTAATACTGTTTTTAGAGTTATAACGGGAAGAGGAAGGGAGGGATAAGGGAAGGTAATGTGGGGGGCACTCCTGGGGACAGTTGCAATGTCCAGAATATATATACACATCTTATACACATTTTATATTGTCTTGTTAAAATCTTGTAAGGTTGCTCAAATATAAAAAAATAAAAAAATATAGCCAGCTGTGACTTATGAGGGTTGGGAATAAAAAAAAAAATAACTTTACAAGGATGAGTAGGTGATATGTGTTTAATAGAAACATGTACTCCAATTCTGAATTTAATCTTGTCACTGGCAAGTGACAAGCCATTACTTTCTTATGAAGCTGGGTAGCAGTCTCAAGCTGCTGTTCCCATTTGGCCATGTGATCCAAAAGTGAAGGACCCTACTCCACAGTGTACTGTATTGCTAGTGTTTTTTAGATACAAGTGCTTAATAAATTACATGAGATAGTCATCACTTTATCATAAAATAGACCCTGTGATAGATGGTCATGCCCAACTGTAGGCTAATGTGTTCTGAGAATTTTAAGATAGGCTAAGGTCAGCATGATGTTCATAGTGTATGAGTATTAACTGCAGTCTGACTTGTAGTATTTTCAACCTATAATGAGCTTATTGGGATATAGCGTCACTATAAGTTGAGAATCATCTGTAATAACAACCATCTGTATATGCTTAAGATAATCTAAAACTAGTACAGATTTCCAAACTTGAGACAGCACATGAGAAAAAAAAAAGTTTCATAATGATTAATTTAAGGTATTTCAAGATTTAATTCATCAAACAATGATGAAATTTATATGGTTGGTACTACTTACAAAAATAGATGCTGTGTGGATAATTTTAAACATATTATTATCAAGGTCAAGAAAATAATTAAAAAAAAATTAAACACAAACCAGCTAGTAAATCAATCATTTCTCAGTTTCTAAAGATCTTAATTAGTCCAGGTTTTAGAGTGTTTTTTTAAATCAAAAAAGCTTTTATTTAAAATTGTAAAGAATGCTGTGCTAATGAAGACACTGTATAATTCCCATTTGAGAAGATAACTGAGGAGCAGGGTTGCTTTCTATCTGTTTGACAGGCACACTGTGGAGACAGCACTCCTCAGCACTTTGCTAGTAATGCAAAGGTTTAGCAAACTTAAGGGACAGCACTCATTTTGCACTATCCAACTTCCAACTTTATCATAATCCCTATCAATTTAATGCCTGATCCTTAGATTCTTCAAAATGAAAGAAGTGACATATCTCACCTGCAATGAGGAAGCAAAGATTGGGGGAAACCTTTCTGCTGCCTACTCTTGACTTCCCTCTGTGGAGACAGGTACTCCTTTGTCTCTCTCACATCAGGGTTGGGGCTGCTGAAGAAATACAAGGAGAGTCAAGGTTTGTCCTGATGCTTAGAGCATGACAATGCCATACTAATTTCTCTCCTTCCAGGTCATTCTTTTTGGAATTACCCTAGTAGGCCAACTCTGTACAAATAAGATTTCACTAGAATCTTGTGTGCTGATCTTAGGAAATTGTGGGCTCAAATGATGCTAATACAAGGGAAACATTGCTATCCACAGTAGATGAAAAGGTTTTTTTTTCCAAAAAGCCTTGATACATAGATGTGTGACCTGCATTTTGGGATTAACTCAGAAGATTAGTTAGCCAAGTTGCTGGTAGGGAAGTTTCCTGGAACCATTCCTACAGCAGGACATCAACCATAACAACATGCAAATAAGTAAGAACTGTGTTAATATAACCCAGTAATCCCAAATGAATTGTACCCTAACTTCACCTTCCCATTAGTTAAATCCCTGCATCATCCCAGGTCATAAAATTCCATGAAAACAAAGGGAAATAACTGTTGAAGAGATAGTGGAGAAGAAAGGGAAAGCAATCTTAACCAGTTGTGATCAAAATGCCTTACTTACATAAACTGCCTAATAACCTGGGACCATATTAACACATTGTTGGTACCTTTCCTTGGAAAGGGATTACGTAAGTGAGGGTCCTCAGATTTCAGCGTTTGTAGCGTCCAGGTGAATTGCATCTTGTTAGAGAGCAATGTGCACACCTTTCAGGCATTGGTTTGCGTTGCATTGGTTCCTCAGGGCTTCCATAACTGAAAGCAATATTTTCCCAGAACTGTGGAGGCCGGAAGTCAGAAACCGAGGCAAAGGCAGGGCCTTCCTTTCTCTGAAGTCTCTGCGGGACAGTACTCCCTGACTCTACAGTGTATGGTGGCTCCAGGCACTCTTTGGCTTGTGTCCATGTAATCTCACTCTCTGCTTCCTTTTTCACATGATCTTCATTTTGTGTCTCTCATCTTTTTTGTGTCTTATGAAGATACTTACTTTCAGATTTAGGGTCCACCTGATAAACTGGGATAGTATTATCTCAATGTCTCCAGTTAATTACATCTGCAAAAACCCAGTTTGCTAGGTACGATTAGATTCATAATGGAGGGGTAAACATGCACATATCTTTTAAGGGACTACTGTTCAACCAACTACTGCCATTAGCCAATGTAATTTGGTAACTGTGAGAGTACTGATCTAACTAACTAACTTGAGGCAGAAACTCTGCTGTTTGTACATCATTGTATTGTTCACCTACCTGTTCCCTAAAACTTTGGATTCATCTGTTCTTTAGATTTTAAACTGGGGGCCTTTCAAAAACAGTTACCTAATGTTTTTGCATCCAATTTTCTGGAATCACCTAAAGTATAAGGAAACATTACTGTATTTATAGTTCATATGTCACCATTTATTAATCTAGGGAAGGCAAGGACATCCTGGAAAACCCAATGTGTATTTAGAATGGCTGATCCAATTACAAAGGCAGTAGGCATGTGGCTTGTCCATGTCTTTGTAATGTTCCATGTTTCCATTCAACAGAATGTGGTCCCCCTGTGAAAACATTTATTAGTAGGAGATGTAAGTGCAGATATGTTTTCTAATGGATGTTATGGGGTAGTACTATCTGTCTGATTCCACAGAATCTGTGACTTAAGGCCACACTAAAACAAGTTTATGAGACCTGCAGGCGAGCTCAGTGGCAAGATTACAGTCAAATCTAGGGATATATTACTAGGATGTGGACACCCATGAAAAATAACAATTGCAGAATAGTGTTAGGATGTGCACTGAAACATCCCCTTCTGACACCCTCTGAGCAATTGATCTGCAGCCTGTTTTTACTGGATCAATCTCCACAGCCGGGTACAAAGGTAAAATGAAGATTATGTGCAGGCAGGAGCAATAAAGAAGCAATGAGCTCCTTAATGCTTGGCTTTCATTTATACTGTGCTAATTGGCAACTGTGGATATTTCATTCTGATAAAGCAAGTGCTCACAAAAAATCTTCCAGCTTCTTTTTAAAAATTTAAAACATGCTTTGTTAATCTTTGGCAGACTATTTTCTCCATAATAATCATGCTTTAAAATATAAGCATGCTTTGCCATCATTTGTAGATTGGGTGCACAATGAACATAATTTGGATGAAAAGTACAGAAATCTCAGAACAGGTGGAATTGTAAAATCAGTTCCTTTATGTTTTTCTTGTTTTGCACCTGTGATTTATTATTTAAAAAGATCAACAGCAATGCATCAATTTTATTTTGCAATAAGAGTCTATCTTTACTCCTATTTTAAATGTTGTATAGAACTTGAGAGCAAAAGCAGTTCTTGGAGAATTTATATTTTATTTACTTATTCATTCATTTGTTTCACAAATGTTTATGGAGATACTAATAGGTGCAAAGGTACTGGGTGGAATTTCATTTGCCGCAAAACAAGTTTAAGCAAATGTACATGCCCTAAGTGGTGAATCTTTCTGATATGGAGAAAAAGAAAATAACAAGATTCATTTACCTTTATACATTAAATATTAATTAAGTGCCTCTATATACTAGGCACTGTGCTGAGGTTATTGATTCAAATAAGACAAAATGCCTGCCTTTAATCAGCTTACTCTCTGGAGAGAGAGAACAAGACAATCCAATGTAAAGTATAGTTTGGCAAGTCTTGCCACAGAGGTGTTTACAGGGCAGCCTGACAGCACAGAAAAGAGCATCCAATTCAGGGTGCATGTCAAAGATATCTTCTTGGCAGAAGCAGAATGTGAGGTGAATTTAAAAGAATAAGTTTGGTTAAATCCACTAAGAAGTACAGACAGGACCTGGGCTGCAGAAGCCACCCAAAGAAAAGACATCCATGTCTGACAATGCATTACCATGTCGAAAACCCTTAGCAGAGGGAATTTCAAGATTTCTATGACACTTTCTTATCTAAATCTTACAAACTTGGCCTGCTAAAGTCCAGACCTAAGATTTGCTGCCAATAGACATAATTGAGTTGAAGACAGAGTAATAAATAGGAACAACTTGTTTGTTATATGATGCAGTGGGAGTATGGATGAGAATTAGTTTTGAAAGCTACACACTTTACAAGACTCACAATTTCTTCTTAAGGTTTATAGCCAGAAAGTAATATTAAAGTCATCATGCAATGAACTTTCAAAAAGATGTACACATCAGTGTGCATAGCTCAATAAAATTGTCTGCTAAATGGGCAGTGTTGGCCAAAAAACAAATAGAATGAATTTTCATGATGGTGTTTTTTGGAGAAGCAAGTTTTTCTTAGCACCATTTCTGGGCATACATTTGGTAGGGGAGAAAGGAGGAATGAAATTGTGTTGTGCGGTTGAAATTGGAATGTATAAATATAATCCTAAAATTGTGTATGAGATGCACAAATATGAGAAAATACAATTGTTGGATGATCATAACAACATTCTTCTCCAAAACATGACACTGTACACAGGGGAAATTGAAAAATGACAAAAGAGAACTCATACAAATATAATTATCCATATACATTTACATCTGAGGACTCAATTGCCCACTGTCTGAGAAAATGGTCTAATAACCTCAATAGGGAAGTTTGGAGCACAAGTTTTGCAACTGTCATTTATGACTACTTCACAGGGCTATTGGGAGTTGCCATAAATAGAAGAGAATTTCACCCTGCTATATAGCCCAGCAAAATTAGGTGCTTTAATAGGGTAAGTGAGTCAGTGCTAAATCAATACAAGAATAGATGATTTGGGTTCATAGGCTGGTCAGCCAAGTTTATTTCCCAGGCATAGATCTCCCTACAAAGAAAGCAATTAATATATTCACCAAATCAGGGGGGTACCTCTATAGGTAAGAGGGAGCGTGAAAATAGATTTCTTGGACTACGGATTTCATCTGAAAGGTACCATTACCTGCATTTAAGAGCAAATAACAATCCACATGATGTTCTGTTCAACTCCAAGTGACAATGAGCTCCTCATCACCAAATTGTAGGAATCATTCAGAGCTATTTAAGACCATTGTAAAATTCCCAGGGAGTCATAAAGGGATGTCGGCCCAAATTCTTTAGCCAATAATGGTATTATCTTGGGTTATTAGCACACATCCAATTTTGTAGGTCACAGGTTTTAAAGGTTTCTTCCCTGTCTTAACTCAACTGTATTTTACAATCATCTTCAGACCAATAAAACTGTACCTGACCTAAAAGCCTCTGTACACAAAGAAAATGAATGTCTCATACATGGAAAATAATGATTAAACAGCACAGGATCATATACTACCTATACCTCAAACTACTAGAGAAAATGACACAGAGCTGGTAACCTTTCAGCACTGTTAAGCAACAAGGAGAAGAGGACATTCCAAGAAGCAAGAATGAGGCATGCAAAGACCTGGAGTAGGGATGAATTATATGTGAATTATGCATGTGTGAAAGAGAGGTGACAGTGTGGTTGGCAAGGTACTCTGGATTCAGAGACTGAAAAGGTTACATGCTGTGTTTAAGTTTGGATTTTATCCTGCAGGCGATGGACACTTGAATGACTTTTAACTGGTGGAAGATTGTAGAAATTGCTTTGATCCATCAGTGTTTGCTGCCTTTGGAGAGAACTAAGATCAAGTTGTCTCCTAACTCCTGATAAACATACTAAAGACATGCATGGGTTGCATAAATATCCTAATTCGAATTGCACCAAATCATGTTGAGTTAGTTATTAACCCACATGCACATCTTATTTCTTTCCATAATTCTCAGGTGGTATGTATATTAGGATCCTTTCCCCTGCTTAATGACAAGGAAATTGAGACTCAACGTGGTTAATTTTCTTGTGCCACCTGTTGGAGATAGTCAAAGTAACATTGCAGAGACTGGAATTCAGATCCAGTGCTGTTAGCTTATAGGCTTAATTTACTAAGGACAGCTTTGCTCTGATTCTCTGCAGAAGTTCACCAAGCCCTCCAGCCATGGACTCCAGGATGCAAGTATTCAGCTGTGACCTCATAAGCTACTGCTTAGTATCAGAGGAGAAAAATAGAGTTATATGCACATTTTATCTATTTTTTGCTTCATGTAGTATCAGGGGAAAAAAAACAAGTATTATTTTAGAAGTCAAAAAGACTTTAATAATGGTCCCGTGACTAAATTCTTTCCTTGCAACAGTGTAGGAGATCATTCTCTAAGGACTTCATGTATAAATGTTTATAAAGAAGAGCAAATAGCAAAGACTTGCTCAAGCAACCTTAAAGAAAAGTAAAGTTGTGTTCCTAGAAAACTTCAAACACTTGGGAAGTGTATAAAGCGTGAGGAAATAAGAAATGTGAAATTCACAGTCCTTGCCCTGCATTTCCCCAGGTGGCCTGGCCCTATGTATCTGAATGACTCCTCCTCCTGCCTTCTTCAGGTGTCTACTCAAATAAGAGGAGGCATTAAAATAGCAACTCTCCTAGGCTTCTGTAACTGCTCTTCCTGCCATGTTTTATTTTATTTTTCATAGAATATATACATGTCCAGCTTGCTATATGTTTAATATATTCTATGGTTTGTTATTGTCTATCTCATTGACAAGAACAGAGCTTAATGAAGGCAGAGAAGTTTCTTCCTTTTGATTTCTGATGAATGTCAAGTCCCTAGGAACATTCCTGACATATATTATGTACAAAGATAACATTTGTTGATCATATGAATGAATGAAAATAGAGATCTGCAAGACCAGGCAGCAGGACCTATTATCAGGTAGAAGAAAAGAAGGCAGTGTGAGCTGTTAATGAAGATGAACACAAGGTTCACGAAACAGAATAGAGAACCCAGGAACAACCAGATGTGCACTTATGTGGAAACTATGTAGATTTTTGGAGGAAGAAAACAGACAGTTCAGAATACAGTGCTATGAAAATTGGTTGGTTCTGTGGAAAATATAAATCTTTATATCTCGTAACTCTCCAAAATGAGTTCTAGGTGGCCTAGATAGCTTCATGTAAAATGGAAACTTTATAAAATTTTGGTAAAAATTAAATCTATGACTAAAGATTGGGGAAGAATTTTAAGTAAGATACAAATAGCAAAAAAATCATAGGAGAAATAAACAATAAATTTGTCAACATAAAAATTAAAATCTCTAGCACAAGCACCATGAATGAAAGTGAAATGATAAGCCACAAACTCTGTAGACATTTCCAAAACATAAAGCTGATATACAATTAGAATCCAGTGCGTATTTTTAAAAACTACACATCAAAGAGAAAATGACAACTTGATAGAAAAATGTGCCAACAGCAACAGACACTTTAGAGAAGGGGAAATATATGAAACAGCAGTGACCCCCATTATCATCCACCGAGAGGCAAATTAGAACCACAATAAGATGCTATTTCATGCCCACCGAGTTGACAAAAATGACAGTCTGACAATATCAACTGTTGGCAACGATGTGAAGCATAGCTAATTCAACTACTTTGTTGGTGTAAATTAGCATCATGTTTTAGAGGAAGTTTTGAAATCACTAATAAAATATTGCATTAATATTCATTTATATTAATGTGAAATAAAATATCAGATATAATTAAAGATATACATCTATCAAGCCCATGGGAGATTAAACTCCCCTGCTGTGGTGATGTTGGGAGTAGTTGTCAGTCTTGGCTTGGCCAATGAAATGTTAGTGGAAATGATGCATTTCATTTTCACATTAAGTACTTAAAAGCTATTGCATTCTCGTGTTCTTCTCCAGGGGTCATGTGGAAATATAGTGATGTAGAGCTAATGTAAAATCAAAGCATTCTGAATTCTGAGTCTATAACTGGAGGTTAGCTACCCTAGAGCATCACGTGTACAACAAACTTTGTGTGAGCAAGTCCTCAACTATTGTATATTAAACTATGGAAAATTTAAAATTATTAGTTGCTACATCATGACCACTTTATTTAGACTGAGACTCCACAGTCTAGAAATTCTATGTCTTTATATGAATTTTATAAAAACTCCTTCACATGTGTATAAGGTGACAAGCTTAACGAAGTCTTAAATAACAAGACATTTCTAATAGTAAACATTTAGAAACAACCTAGAAATGTCCATCTAAACAGAGCAAGACATATTGTAGAATAGGCATACAGTAGAATGTCTCAGTAAAAATGAAATTGAAGTCACATATGTCATAAGTTTGAATCTTTAAGGCACAGTATTAACCAAAATAAGCAAACTGAGAACACAGACTAGTAACCATTCCCTTAAAATATATTCTGTCGTCTATTTGTATCTATCATCTATCTATGTAACTATCAGTCTATCATGTGAACACAGCTGGATGTGATGGCACACACTTATAATCCTAGCAGAGGCAGGAGGATTGCAAGTTCAAAGCCAGCCTCAGCAATTTAGCAAGACTAAAAAAAAAAAATAAATAAATAAAATAAAAATGATTGGGGATGTGATTCAGTGATTAAGTGCCCCTGGGTTCAATCCCCTGGTACAAAAAAAAAAAAGTCTTATGAAAACATAAAAAAAACAATACTACCTATTCCTTAGGAATAGATATTTATTTTTAAATGATTATAAAATGTATGGAGGTGTTAAATAACAAATTCAAAAGTGTAATTCTACTTGGAAAAGACAAAAAACTAATATATCCTGGAGGAATTCCTTGAAGGCTTCAATTATATCACGAATGAATTACTTCTGAAGTTGGGGGGAAGGTACATGGAGAGTGGTATTATGGTCCTCTTCTATATAACTTATACAATAAAATCACTAATTATTTACACAAGCACAAATATGCAAGCAATTTGGTGCTTTCTCAGTGTCAGCCTTTGTATTATGGACTGACTTCAAGGGAAAATAATTTTAGAAAACAGATGTATCCCAAGAAAGAAAGGACCGAGCATTGTTAAAGTTATTCCTTGGAAATTTCATGAGAGCTCCTAAAATGTGTTAATTGGTAGTAAATGGAAAAGAAATATAAATCAAGAAAAGTTCACAAAGCTTTTAGGACAGCAGGAAGAATCAATCACATTCAAATATGCAAATGTAATACATGTACCTTAATCAGGGTAAACTAGCTGATAAAAAAAAATGCCTCCCAACATTTTAATGGCTGAACGCTATAGAAATGATTTCTTGCTGATATAGTAATTCAGCAAGGCCTGTAGCAAAGAAGCTAAGTAATTTAGAGACTAAAGCCTCTTCCATCTTTTATCTCTGGCTTTGTCTAATTCTCAGAATCTTTTCCTTTCACCCAGGGAATTAAAAAAGCATGAAAGATCACACAGGGGGATCTTAGAGACCAGCTCTGAGGGCAGTGGCATCACTTTTACCTCAGTCCAGTGATTTGATAATAGAAACATTGACGCACCTGATTTCCAGGGACAGAGTGAAGTGAGTCCGGTAAAGTCCTATCCAGCCTTTGTCACACCTTATTTAGCGTAATAAGGTAAAATTAGATATCAGGTCACATACAAAGAGATGGATTTTGATCACCAGTGATGAATCATCCAAGAACCAAAATTAATATGTGCCACATTACTAGCCAATCAGAGCCAATAAAGAATTCTTTCAAAGAGTTTTATTTGATACTACAAATAAGCCACCAAATAAGTTATCAAAGGGAAAATAACCCTTTGAACGTCCTTCTGCATTGTCTACATCTTAGGATGTCTTTAGTTTTAATACATTGGGGATGCTTGGGGACTTTGAACACATCCACTTTTTTTATTTTATTTTTGAGCAACCTTACAAGATTTTAACAAAATAATATAAAATGTGTATATTTTCTGGATATTGCATTTATCCCCAGGAGTGCCCCCCCCAATTACCCTCCCTTATCCCTCCCTTCCCCTTCCCACTATAACTCTAAAAAAGTATTAGATTGTAAAGCACTATATCTTATCTGGATTTAACTCATGCTACTAGACCAACTTTCTCATTGTCCAGAGTCTAGTC
>PVKS010052839.1:0-10602 GCA_004027875.1 Aplodontia rufa
ACACAGTAGGAAACCTAGACACAGGGGAAGAGACCTGGGCACAGGAGAGGAGACCTAGACACAGGGGAGGAGACCTAGGCACACAGTAGGAAACCTGGGCACACAGTAGGAGACCTGGACACAGGGGAGGAGACCTGGGCACAGAGAGGAGACCTGGACACACAGTAGGAGACCTGGACACAGGAGAGGAGACCTGGGCACATAGTAGGAGACCTGGACACAGGGGAGGAGATCTGGACACACAATAGAGGAGACCTGGGCACACAGTAGGAGACCTGGACACAGGGGAGGAGACCTAGGCACAGGGGAGGAGACCTGGGCACAGGAGAGGAGACCTGGGCATAGGGAGGAGACCTGGGCACAGGGAGGAGTCTGGACACAGGAGAGGAGACCTGGGTGCAGGTAGGAAACTGGAATGCTCATGAGGTAACTGGGTGTGTGAGGAATCCCGATAGTGGGAGAGAGAAAGCCCTGGACTCTGAGTTAGGAGTCCCTGTACCTGGGTGGGGCCGTACCTGAGGTGCCGGGGTCTTGCGGGTGTGGTGGCCTCTCAGGACGCTCCTCTGTGCCGCAGAACATCTGCCTCTTGGTCCGTCCAGAAGCCACGCTGGCTACAGACACGAGAGGGATGGCCTGGCTCTCCTGGGGCAGAAGAATAGCATCAGAGGTGCTCCAGGATTTCCCTGGGTCCACACATGCTCAACACCCAGGGGACCTGGAGGACATGTCAACCACATTTCCATAGTTGGAGTTTAGACATGCACAAGGGCTGGTTCTCAGGCAACAGTGGTTCAGCCTGCTCTCCTCTGCATCAGATGCTTTATCAAGTCAAAATAATGGATCAGAAACTAATGCTCTTCATTAAGAGGAAAAAATATAAACGCAAAAGAATGTTTCCTAAAATCCCAGCATGATGCCAACCTCTGAAGAACCACCACAACCAGGGAGGACACACGAGAATGTCCACAGCACACAGGTGCTTGGCACTACCAGGAGCTCTTCTGGGGTCTCCTTCAGGACTCACTGTCACTTTCCGAGTACCCTCTGCCCTCTAGGGTTGGGGGAAGAGCAGGGAATGAAGCCCATGCATCACTTAGCTCTCCAAGAGCTCTGCTAGGTAGAAGAACCTAGGCTTGTCCCTTTTCACAGGCTGTGTCTGAGAGGGTCTCGTTGGGAGGTGGGGGGCTTTGCATCCTAGGCAATGCTCCACTCACCCCAAACCTGCCGCAGCTCAGTTTCAGTCGTGGGCAGGATGCAGAGCGAGGCACTGGCAAGAGTGGCCTTGTGTAGGAGTGACCGCTCAGCAGGCAGCTCTGCATCTTGAGCAGATTTGCAGCTATAGGGGCAAGGGGAAGGCCTCTGCCCAGGCTCAGGTGCCAGGCCACATGAGCTCCTGAGATGGAGCCCAGCTGCACCCCAGGTCCTGACACGCATTCCTGACTCCCAGAAATCGACCCCAAGTATTGAGGGCCTGAAGCAGCAACACAGACATGGCCCTCATGAGCCCCCAATCCCATGACTGACAACCTGGATTAGCATGGCCACAGCTATGCTGCTGTCCCCAGCAGGGGCCCCAGGCACTTACAGGGTTGAAGAGCTCTGTGGTCAGGCCCAGGTAGTTGTGCAGGGCCAGAAAGGTTACCCTCTGCAGCCGCACCATGATGATCTGCAGCGAGGCAGGGAAGAGAGCAACAGGATGGAGCCCTGGGCTGAGCCCCACACCAGGCTGGCATCCCAGCCTTCCAGGGCCCTCTCAGGCAAAAACCCCTCAGCTCCACAGCCCACCATGGAGGCACAGGGGGCTAATGTGGGGAACAGATGAGGGGCATGCAGGAGCTTTGCACTGTTTTTCTAAGCTTTCTGTAAATCCAAAATTACTCTAAAATGAGATATTCAAAAATTTAGGCTATCCGGGCTGGAGCGGTGGCTCAGTGGTTTCAGCACTTGCCTGGCAAGCATGAGGACCCGGGTTCAAACCCCAGCACCACGTACACAACTAAGTGTTGGAGCAACTAAGGCCATGTGAAAAACTAAATAAAGTTGTTTCTCTCTTTCTCTGTCTCTCTCACTGTCCCTCTCTCTTAAAAAAAAAAAAAAAAAATTTAGGATATCTTTTAGAAGCAGTGGGAGCTCTGAAGACTTTTTGTTTTTCCAGTACTGGGGATTGAACTCAGTGGAGCTCTACCACTGAGTTACATTTCAGCCTTTTTATTTTTTATTTTGAGACAGGGTCTAGCAAAATTGCTGAGGATGGCCTCAAACTTGCAATCCTCCTGCCTCAGCCTCTGGAGTTGCTGGGATTACAGGTGTGCACCCATGAATATTAATTGATTTTTATTGTAAAATATGTATTACAAAAACAGACTTAGTTCTAGCTGAGTGTTGTGGCACATGCCTGTAATCCCAGATACTCAGGAGGCTGAAGCAAGAGGATCACAATGTCAAAGCCAGACTCAGAAACTAAGCAAGGCTCTAAGCAACTTAGTGAGATCCTGTCTCAAAATAAAAAAATAAATAGAGCTATGGACATGGTTTAGTGGTTTAGTCTCTGGGTTCAATCCTGGTACAAAAAAAAAAAAAGTTCCAGAATTCCACATCCCCAGTAAGCCCTGCAAATCCCACCATTTTCTGGATCTGCAAACAAGGCTACAGAACTCAGAACTGACTCCACAAGTGAGAATAGCCTAATCAAGCCCAGGACACAGTCTGAGGGCCCTGGCAGTAGGGAAGCTGACCCAAAACTGACTCACCTGCACCACCCTCACCAGGGTCTCAGGGTATTTCTCAAAAACTCCTTGGAAAGCCGCAGCTGGAAGCCGGAGGATTGTGGATGGAATAGCCGCACGAGCCGAGACTGTTTTGTAAGATGCGGTGTGACCCTATAATGACAGCTCTGTCAGGCCCCTGTCAGGAACACAGCGGAACCCCCGGGGAGTCCTGGAGACCCCTGCAGTCCTGCCCTGGTCACCATTTGCAGAGCTCCAAGCCCCTTCCAGGCTGTATTGGGACAGTGGTGCTTTTGGTGCTAACCTCGGATATTTCTCTGTGTGGGGGACAAAACTAAGGATCAAACCCAGGGCCTCATGCATGCCGGGCAAGTGCTGAGCCCCTTTGTTTCAAAACAGGATCTTGCTAAGTTGCCCAGGCTGGTGCCGAACCTGTGATCTTCCTGCCTCAGCTTCCCGAGTGGCTGGGGTCACAGGCATGGCACCACACCTGGCTTTTGTCTATTTTTGCTGAGTTCCTTGTGTATTCTGGATGCAAGCCTTTATCAGATCTGTGTTCGCAAAATTTTCTTCCAGTCTGTATCCTAACTTTGTATCCTCTTCACTATGACTTGTAGAGTAGAAGATCTTAATTTTAGTGAAGGTCACTTCATTGACTTTTTTTTTCTTTTCTGGATGGTGCTTTTTGTGCCATTTCAAAGAAATCTTTACACACATAAGGCAACAGATTTTCTTGAAGTTTTTCTTTAACAACTTCTGTACCTTCAGGCTTCATGTTCAGTTGATGATCCACTGGGGTTAAAGTGAGGTATGGATTCAGGTGCATTGTGACATACAAATGCTGTATTTGACAGCCTTTTAATGACATATCAAAATGCTAGAGGCAGGGTACTTTATAAAGAGGTGCACTCAGCTCACAGTTTTGGCAAGTCCTACAGCGTGGCACAGGGCATGGCCCCAGTGAGAAACCCTGGCTGTGTTACATCATAGCAGGGCATGTGCGCCTCTCTGTAGGAATGTTTTTTCTCCCTTTTCTTTTAAAGCCTCAGACCCCAGTCACAGGGCTGCACCTGATTACCTTATCTAGTCTAATAACATCTCAAAGCCCACCGTGAGAAACAGGGAGTCTGGTGGTCCATTTTCAGAATTCAGTCTTAAGGTCTGCATATAAAAGGAAGCCATCTGAGGTCAGGAACCACGTGCTCAGATATAATCCATATTTAAACTTCTTATCAGATATCACATTACACCCACAGCTCTCTTCTGTACCCACCCCAATTTTATATTAGCCAATCACACAGATTGTACCCCTAGGCTCCTCCAATCAGAGTGAAGGGTAGGATTGTGTCAGCGGGGAGACATAAGCAGGTGGACTGCCTGCCCAAGTGTGCTTGTTCATCGGATCCCCTTTGTGAGTGCACCTTCTGCAGAAGTAAGGTCTGTCTTGCTCACCCACTTCTGGGCACATGTTTGATTTTCTTATGACACCTCACAATTTTTAATAATTTCGATACCACAGTAGGATCACGTTTCCACCTCTTAACACCACTGACACGAGACTTGGGGGATGGAACTCCTACCTGGGTTCAGGGGGATACATGCACTGTTCTGTACCTGTCAAGGACCAGCTCCCTCTGAACTTCTGTTTCCACCTGTTCTGCCTACCCTGCTCCATAGACCTACAGGTCTACCATTACAAGACCATGCCACCCTGGCTACTGCGGCTTCATGATGAGTCTCAAAACAAGGCATGTGAACTCTTCATCTTTGCTTTCATTTTTCTTTTTCATTTCAGGGGATGGAATGGGGATGGAAGCCTCATGTACACTGGGCAGGTAGTCCCACTGAGCTGCAACCCAACCCTCCTTTTTTTTTTTTAAAGTGAGATGAACAAGTGAGAGAGAGAGAAAGAGAGAGAGAGAATCAACTTCCTTTAGTCTTTCATTTGGCTTTCATTGCTCCAACACTTTGTTGTGTACATGGTGCTGGGGTTCGAACCTTCATCCCTGCACATGGCAGGCAAGTTCCATAACCATTGAGCCATTGTTCTAGCCAACCCCTCTTTTTCAAGGTCATTTATTATTACAGTTTCTTTGCCTTTCCATATGATTTTTTTTAAGAAAAAAAAAGGAAAAAGAAGGGGCTGGAGCAGTGGCTCAGTTGTTGGAGCGCTTGCCTGGCATGCGTGAGGACCCAGGTTCAAACTCCAACACCATGTACACAATTAAGTGTTGGAGAAACAAGGGCCAGATGAATAAATAAAATTGATTCCCTTTCTTTCTCTCTCTCTTTCTCTCAAAAAAAAAAGGGGGGGGGGTGGGATTAATTGTTTTGCTAGCAAAGGAAAACCACAGGGGACTCCATTCCCAGACTGAAATCCTGGCCAACTGGTGGAAGGTAGGTGGGGAAGTTAAAGCAGTAATTTTAAAGAGATGGTTCAAAGGCCATTCTCTGACAGAGCTGTAATGTTAATTTGGCAGATGGTCATGCTGGTACTCTCCCCAGAATTTGAATTACTTCATTCCTGTGGTGGGTGTGTGCTGAAGGACAGATCACTGCCTAGGATGCAGGAAGAAAGGTGATCCTATATCCCCCAGGATTAGGGAGGGAGGGAGATTACGAGGTAGAGAAAGAAACATGTCCCTTTTAAAAATAAACCGCAGTGGCAGAGCAGCAAGGGCTGTATTCAAAGCATGAAGTGGACCAGTGTGACATTTCCCCTGAGTGTACACTGTCAATGTGTACACTCCATTTCTATGGAAAACGGACGACAACATCTCCAAGCTGCTTCCTGCTGAGAAAGGGCAAAGTTGCAGGTAGTGGCCCAAGGCCCTTGTTCTCTGCGAGGTGTGGAAAGGACAGTCAAGGGTGTTCAGCATCAGGACAGTCTGCTAAGGTGACAAAAAACAGACCTGCAAAGCACTACATTTGTTGTTGCTGTTGTTTGTAAAGAATTAGCACAAAAGCAATTAGTATGTTAGCCAGTCTCTAAAAACTATGGAAAGAGTAACTCATAATCATGTCAATGAAAAACGGATCAAGTTTATCTATGTAGGAGATTAGGAAGTTCAGACTCAAATCAACTCAGGACAAACTTGTGATTCTAGTGTTCTTTCTGATCATTACTACTAGACACTCCCAAATAAGAACCCTTCCTTTAGGGCCTCCAGCTTTACATACTTTTGGTGGGGCTGACACAAATATACAGCTTAAGTTACATTTAAAAAAAAAAATTCATAGGGCACATGCCTATAATCCCAGTGGCTCAGAAGGCTGATGCAGGAGGATCAAAAGTTCAAAACCAGCCTCAGCAACTTATCAAGACCCTAAGCAACTTAGTGAGATCCTGTCTCAAAATAAAAAAATAAATAGGGCTAGGGACATAGTTCAATGATTAAGTGCCCCTGGATTTAATTCATGGTACCAAAGATAAATAAATAAATGAAGCTGGAGCTGTGGCTCAGTGGTTATGGCACTTGCCTGGCATGCACGAGTATGCAGGTTCAAATCCCAGCAATATGTACACAACAAATGTCCAAGCAATGAAAGGCACATGAAAAACTAAATTTGATTCTTTCTCTCTCTCACTGTCCCTCTCTCTTTAAAAAATAAACAAACAAACAGCGCATTATCTTTTCTTTTAAATGTTCACATATAACTGTGCTTCAGTTTGTCTCTCCTGCCAGGTGTTTAAGACCAAGTGGGTCATAATTGACCTTATTCCTATCTACTGTTAAGTCAGCTGAGGTTCCTCAGGGGTCACTCTTGGGAACCTGTGAGAGCCTCTTGGCTCCTTAGTTTTCCTCTACCAGTGTGCCATCTGCCAGGATGGGTCAGGGTCTTGTTGACCTATGCGGCTTTTTTTGAATTATCAGGGATATTTCCCTTTCCAATGACCCTCCTTTTTTCAGAATGTGTACTGGTTGGCTTCCTGTTCTCCAGGGTCCTCAGGATCCCCCTGATCAGGAGTTCAGGTGAATCATCAGAGGTGTAGGGTCTATAGAGTAGCCCTCATTCCCTGGGTCCTGGCTAACCTTAAAGGGCAAAGCCAAAGACTGGCTGCTTTTTTCTGGCCCTTTACTTCCTTGCCTTTAGTCTCCAAGTTTTTGGTTTTAAATATCCAGTTTCACTAGTCTTGAAACGGGAGTACTGGGTTTTAACTTCTATGTCTATGATTTTACAGTTGCCCCTTCCATTTAATTGAGGTAAGCACTAGGACTGGACATCAGCCTTTTATTCTATTGTTAGGTAGAACTTGACCTATATAAACCATTTTGAATCTTATCCTCCATCTTAGAACCCCAGACCCACCTACCCCCAAACCCTAGACCCACCTACAATATTCCACTATCCTGCAAAGAAGCCTTAAGACTCCATTATGAGAAAGGACCCTTCCCTAATAACTTCCTAGCAATGCCCTAATCTTTTCCCTTAGTCCTCTATATCTACCCTAGTCTGTAAGCAGAAGATGGGTCCCGGACTCTACAGGACTTCCCTCCACAGGTTTCTCCCAATCAACCTGTTACAATTGAGCCACCGCCACTCTCCTTTCTATTTCCTCCATTTGCTTTTTTTCCTTACATTTTGGTGCCAAAACGCGGGACTGGTGTTCTGAGGTTCCCACCAAGGGTGGCCTCTCTGGGCCTTCCTTAACCTCAACTTGGTCTCTCTCTCCTTTTTCCTTCTCTTTCCACCACTTCTCCCTCCAGTGGCTCCAGTAAGGACCATCCACGTTGCAAGACATGACATCCACCACTGGTCATTGCTTCTTGGGTGAGTGATGCCCTCTGACTCTTCTGGATTCCAGGAATCCCCACTGGTTTCTCTCTCTAGGTATACTGTTCCTCTGAGGATACTGTTCCTCCCAAAAAATCCTAGCACTGGGTGAGAGAAATCCTGACCACCACTGGGTGGTAAATGACTTGCCTTCTTTGGGGACACACAGATTGCTTGCTGTTCAGTTGGTCATTCCAGGAATGACCTTAGAGAAACCAATTTCCTGTGGGGGCACCCCTTGATTTTGGTCTTTCTCTGCCAGAGTCCCTGGGGGCCCTCCCAATCCATTTCATCCAACATGGGTCAAGCCTCAAAGCCTCCATGAGACGACCCCTTAGGGTGCCTTCTCAAACTTATCCAGACCCTAGGTCTCCAAGGCACGGTCAAACCTAAAAGACTGGTGTTCTTCTATAATATTGCTTGGCCCCAATATCAGCTGAACAAAAACAGTCACTGGCCTGAAAATGACATATTTGACTCCCAAATTTTCAGAGATCTTAAACTCCCCACCACAATGGCAAATGGTCTAAGGTTCTCTATGTCCAGGCCTCTGCTCCAGTTTGATACATCCACTCCAAACCTTTCTGTCTGCTCACACTACTCAACTTTCCACATTCTTCTCCTCAATGAGAAACCCTTAGGGCATCCCCTTCTTGGGTCTCCTTCCTCTTTGGGAGTTCTGGTTCTTTTCTGTTACTCTAAAATCTGTTACTTTGCTCTATCTGACCCCGTGTTCATGGATCTCATTCCTTGAACTAGCAAGAACCCACCCATCTGGCCTCCCTGTTACGTTTATAGAGATTCACCCGGGATCTTTGGAAAGAGGAGTAAAATGGACAAAGGAGCTCTCATTTCTCTTCTCTGTGCTGTTAGTGGACAAACTGTCTTTCTCTCCCTTTCCCTGCAGAAATGCCTCCTCCACATGTGCACCCTGGTGCTCAGGCTACTCCCAGCTACTCTGTGTCCTACTGATCCTCAATTCTTTTACCCTTTTTCTCTCAAGTCCCTAACCCCAAATCCGTCTCCACTGTTGGTCTTGTGCACCTAAATCCATGTATTTTGTTCAGTCTTGTTTTGTCTAACGAGAGTGGTTTTTTTAGCCCTCTGTTTTTCCTTCTGTCTTTATTCAGAAGGTCATTAAAAGCTCTAAAATCTGTTTCCTGTCAATTTTTATGTATATTTGTGCACACTTATGTATGTTGTGTTGATGTCCTATCTTCATACGTGTTTCTTATCTATATGGTACCAAAATTGGCATATAGATAAATGGGTGCTGATAAATTAAAATTAACTTTTGGTTCATGTGACTTAAATTGGTTCAACAGCACAAGGTTTGTGAAGGATAAATCGTTTCTGATTGGGTTGTCTGTGGTTGGCACAATCAATTGAAATTATTTTACGTTCTTTTCTAAGATCAAATGTTGATACACTGAAGATAGGCCAGAACCTCTATGGAAGAAAAGTTTTCTTAAAACATTGATCTGCTCTTGTCTATGAAGACAACCCTTGGTGTCAGGTTTTATTGTTTAGGGACATCTATGGTGAAATAAACAACCGTTATTTTGGATTATTATTGTATACTATGTATTCTAAATTTTGCTTCAAATTAGTATAAGGATATCAGGGTAATTGCGAAGGTATTACTGGCTTCTTCGTAAATTAGGTGTCTTCATGCCCTCCAGGTACACAAATCTTTTGAAGTATGAAACTTGGGAGAGCAGTTTGCCAAGCTGGTGTTTCCAGACTAAACTTGTCTACAGCAGTAATTCTTTTCAGACTGGTATGGAAACAACAAATTAGATTGGAAATTTGTCATTTAATGTTTTTTGATTGGATAATCCCATTATAATCTGTAATGAGAGTTCAATCTGCTTGAAGATAGACAACGTGGAAACTGGTGTAGGTTTGAATGTTGTTATTTCTCAAGACCCCCACCTTGCCTGAGAAAAGGCTCTACTTCACCCCCTACTCCTTGTTAGGATGACTCAAAGCTAGGCTAAACTTAAGCTCACTTAAGGTGTGTTCAAAGGATAGATTTACAGATCTTCATGGATGCAAAATAGATACCAAATACATTAATATTAAAGAAACTGTTCCCTGATTTGAAATTACTATGCATGCTAAATGTTTTGGGGCTTATTAATTCCATTTTGTATTTTCCTTATAAACTTTGTAACTGTTGCCTATTAATGATTTTCAGAAATACTAATTCTAACAGAAAAACCTCAGTTAAGACACGCCATCACCTACAGGACAGATAAGATATAATACTAACTTCCAGTAGTGTTACTGACCCTAATTAAATGAAAGTGGTTATTACAAAACTGTACACATTAAAGTTAAAGCTTAGTACTCCCACTTTAAGACTGGTCAAAACTGGGGGCTGAAGTGGCAGTTCAGCGTTTATGGCGCTTGCCTGGCATGTGTGAGTATGCGTGTTCAAACCCCAGCACCATGTATACAATGACATTTCTGAGCAATAAAAGCCACATAAAAAATTAAATAAAAATTGGCACAGCTAAAGGGATCCTTCTACTAACAGAGGGGTAATGCCAATAAAAAGCTATATTACAGAAATCAGATGGCATTCCCCAACTCAATGGGACATGTGTGCCATTATAAATATTAAATGTGGTTTTAGCAACACTACTAATGTTCCTTAGGACCTGAATGTCCTCCACTCACAAATAAATGACATGTCAGACCACACACTAAGCTCTCTTCAAAGGCTGGCTGATAGCATGGTCTGTTTCTGTATTGATAGTTTGCAGAAAATAATGTTTTGTTGCATTGCTTATTGTTCTAGCATGATCCCTCTCCCATGCACACCATATCCAGTCACCTGCCAACCACCATCATGGACCTCTGCACTGGCCTGCTGCACGAGATGCCTAGAGTCCATTAAGTACCAGGTGGCCATGGAAGTATGACCTTCCATGAGCTGCCTCCCAACTTCTACTGAGGCCCCCAGATAGACCCTCTGGAGAGTTTCCCTGACTGCCACAGCCAATGCCCACCATTAGCACAAAGAAGCCAGAATGGTCATTCCCCTTTTACCCAGACAGCTGTCAAGGATTTCTTCAGAGGGGTAACTGAGACA
>PVKS010052840.1:0-10595 GCA_004027875.1 Aplodontia rufa
TCAAATGATTCATTTAAAATCCTTCAGGTCGTAAGAGAGGTTTCATAATTGAGAAAGGGTGGGAGAGATAGTTTATGATTTAAACTCAAAATCTGTCTCCAAAGACCAAGCTATTTAGCATATCAAGATACTAAGTTGAATATTCAAAAGCCAGAATATCCTGATAATGCTTTTAAAATGTCCTAATGATAGGTAACTCAGTACCCCTGAGGATGCCTCTTCATTTTTTTGAATCAAAACATTACAAACAGGGCATAAAAGACAAAAAACCCCTGTGTTGTTGACTGATTGTTTGCTTTTTCCAAAATTGGTATGTTGAGATTTTTAGCACCCCACTCTTAGGTTTGGTACAAAGATATGAAGCCTTTTGGAGGTTATTACAGCATGAAGGCAAACCCCTGGTTTGTGAAAGAGGCCCAAGGGGATTTATCTGTCCTACACCACCTGAGGACACAGCTAGAAGGCACTGATCAGAATGCTGAGTAATCTGGCACCTTGATTATAAACATCCTAGCCTCCAAAACTGTAAAGAAAAAAATTCTATTTTTTGTAAGCTACTTATTTTATGACATTTTATTATAGAATCCCAAATGAACAAAACACTACCATAAACCTTTACCTCTGTTTCAACAACCATTCATTTATCATAACTGGTTTTGCAATCCATCCCCCCATGTTTGTTCATGCATTTTAAAAGGAATCCTGTATATCATATCATTTTATTCCTAAATGTTTTGTATATCTAAAACCAATATAGAAATTTCCTATATAACTGTATATCACTATTATGTGTAATACAATTAAGAATAGTTTCTTGCCAACATCTAATATTAGACTTTATTTAAATCTCCCTAACTACCTTAAAAATATGTTTTAATAATTTAATTATTTTATCTGAATCAGGATTTAACTGCAAACACATTATAGTTGCTTGTTATATGCCTTAAATAACTTTAGGTCCCTTATTCTAGACCATGTGCTATAGTTTGGATCTGGAATGTCCCCCATCATACCATGTGTTCAGTGCCTGGTACTGAGCTGAAAACTATTTGTAGGTGGAAGACCCTTTAACTTCCTGTGTTCAGGCAGGAGGCTTTCAAGACATGGGGATGTGCCCTCTAAGAGGACAGCAGGATGCTAGCTCCATCCTCTTCTTCTTCTTTGAGTTCCAGCCAAGAGAAATTCACTTCTACTGGAGAGCTGTAGAAATACACTTCTACTGGAACTTGATTTTAAGCAAAATCTTGAAAGCAGACAATATTCAACTGAGGTGGAAAGGACCTTATCAAATGCTGCTGATCACAGACGATTATCTGAACTGCTAGAAATGCGAGAACTCATTGCCCTGCCTGATATCCATCTCAAAAAGATAACATATGGGTAAGAATAAACAAAAAATAGTACCAAAAAGTATAAAAACTAAGGGGAGGAGTTGTGAGAAATAGGAAGTCTCTTCGCCCATTTTTCAGGATGTAGTATTCAGTCTTAAATTTTGCATATAAAAGGCAGCCATCTTAGTTTGGGAAACCAAGTGTTCAGAGATAAGCCATTTTTAAATTCCCCAATAGATATCCCATTACACCCATACATCTTTTCTGTACCCACCCCAATTTTAAATAAGTCATTCATATTGTACCCCTGAGCACCTCCAATCAAGGTGAATTGCAGGATTGTATCAGGTTAGACACATAAGCAGGCAAACTGACCACCCAGGTGTGCTCACCTCCTAGATTCCATTTGTGAGCCCATTCTTCCACAGAAGTAAAGTTTGCCTTGCTCACCCAATTGAGGGCACATGTTTTATTTTCTTATGGTAACTCGGTATTTCTAACAATTTTATTTCCAACATTACCTACTTAGAAAACACAGTGCTTAGATTCAACTATATTAACACAGCACAATGAATCACACTATTTACTAATGGAATTTGATTAAGGGCTGCTTCTCCTGAACACAAGAAGTTAAATCCAAAGGCATGATTGGTCTAAGGCTTATTATTATTATTATTATTATTATTATTATTATTATTATTTGGTCTGGGTAGGTGTATTCTTTGGTCTTAGTAGGTTGTCTGTGCGGTCACATTGCCCCAAGTCATCAGGTTTATAATATTATTCTCTGTCCTTTATTGATGTAAACTGAGCAAATTATTCAAATTTGGATTCCCTGATCCCTACATTGTAAGTTCCCCATCACCTCTATATTTACTGATTGTACTATCTGGATAAATTAGAATCTCATTAAAAAGTAGAGTCACATTATCTATTGAGATGTGAGGGATTAATTATAGGAATGTGGCCTAAACAAATGAAGCAGAAGCAGAAAAGGTAAAGGTCTTGAGGAAAGGTGGTAGGAGCAAAGAAACAGCCATCAACCAAACAGCAGAGATGTCACAAAAGCTAGGCATGGAGATAGTGAAGTTGGATAAGAAGAGGGCTTAGGCAGAGGTTGTTAGAGTCCTTGGGAAACAAACCTATGGCATCTGAACCTCTGAGTCTACGGCCCAAATTCTTGTGTTGATCCTGGGGACGCTGTGAACTACCCACCAAGCCATTAGAAAGATTAGCTACATACAATGCAGATATGAATTAGGACATATTTGTCCTGCCAGGAAAATTTCATTGATCTATATAGAAATGTGCAACCACAATGAACCTTTGAAATTGTGAAATTGAGATTACTTTTTCTTTACTCCTATTGCCTTCTAAATTTTCAACAAATTATTCTTACTCAATTCTAGTGAGAGCCCATACAAGGAAAGGAGTTTTAGAAGATATAGTGCTTAGACTCAGCCATGTTGACATAATACAATACAGCATATCATCTCGTGATGGTACTTAATTAAGGGCTATAAAACTGTGATCTTCTAATTCTATAATTATGCATTCTAATTTTGTATTCCCTTGTGCACTTATTACCTGCAATTCTCTTTTTTTAATAAAAGACAATTTTTTCATTCTCTACACCTACTTGGTAAAACAAGTAAAAGAATGCATATATCAGAGAAACAGAATAAATATTAATTCCCACTTATTATATATTTTTAGGGTAATCGTCATAGGGAGAATGTAGACATAAGTGGTAGGAACATAGAGTTTAAAGGGTTAATTTTGTAGACTGAGCCTACATACTGTTTTAGTCAGCTATTTTGTTACTGTGACCCAGGGACCTGTCAAGAACAATTTTAGGATGAAAAGTTTATTTGGGGGCTTACAGATTCACAGGTCTTAGTCAACAGAAGGTCATTTCCATTTCTTGGGGATGGAGGTGAGGTTGAACATTGTGGGGGAAGCTATGGTTCCAGGGAGCAGAGTAAGAGACTCCACGCCAGATACAAGATATACATCAAATGTACACCTTCAAAGACCCACCTCCTTCAGCTGTACCCTACCAGCATACATTTCGCTGTTAATCCTCATCAGGGGGTTAATTTGCTGATTGGTTAATGTTCTTATATCAACCATTTTACCTCAGCCTTCACTTTGTCATACATGAGCTTTTGAGGGTCACCTTTCATCCAAACTGTAACACATGCTAACTCACACTCAGCATGTCTTTTTTTGAAGCAGCTCACATAGGCCATTCTGACCCACCTGTGATTTAAAAAAAAAAATAGTATGCTACAACCTTTAACTGAGGGTGCTTTCTATTTTCAGCATTGTTCTTCCCTCTCAAGGTTGAGGAATACATGTGCAAAAACTATTTGTCTGATAAAAGGAACACTAGTTACCTGGATCTGGGCTGAGTCTGGATAAAGGGGGATTTTGTAGCCTTAGCAACAAAACAAAATGATTCAGAGTTGCCTTTTGGTGATAACATGCACAGTAAATGTTCAAATATCTGATACCATCCAAATGCCAATCAATAGCTAATACATGGAACTTGGGTGGGATTCTTCAGAAACCTCCCTTTCTATCCCAATAAAACTGAGCTCAAAAAGAAGGTGAGTTGTCACTCTATTGTGTGAGAGGACACACCTTCTCTTTGGGAGTAATTTTCCCCTTCATTCCCTCCTAATAAGTTTTACTATACTTTTACCAAGTCTAGTGTCTTACTTGAAATTCTCTCATGGAGAACACAAGAATAGAGAACACAATCATTCTAAGATCGTATCTTAAATATCTTCTCTATTTTCATTGAGTGGATGCCATAGAAATGTTCAATGGTTTCTATGAATTACACTTTGTTCCCACCATCCGCTATCATTTTACTCCTGCCCGCCCACCTTTTTTCTAGTGGATGAAAAAGGAATTTTTGAGTTCCTGGATTTTCTGATTTTCCCTTTTAGAATCAATTTTAAACTTTTGTACAGTATCCAGATTGCCTTATATTTATTCAGATCTTCCCATTTGTCATGTACACATAATTTTCAATTCTGTTGTCTGGTAGTCATTCTTAAATTTTTCTTCTCCAATCCTACTTTGCATGTGGTTCTCTCCTGTATGGATATAATTTGTTGATTCACAGTACCATTCCTTCATTATTTATTTTGACATATTTGCTGGTATTGCAAAAATCATGTTGCTGATGGGTGTTTTGGCCAAACGTACTCATGTTTGAGATTCTTGAGATAAAATTCCTTTTACCTAATTTTACTGAAAATATCATTCATGATCTTCTTTAAATATTTCAATATTTTATTTGAATTTTATAAAAATCTGCACTCCCACCATGTTTCTTCTGAAGGAATTTCTCCTATAATATTTGGATAGATTTAACCCTTTAGTTTAAACCTTGACTACAATACAAAGTAAAGACCAATACTTGCTAAGGGGACAATATGATTAATAGTCACTGGGGATATGTATAGCCGTATAATTTCATCAAAATAATTGTAAAAGTTCTACTTTAGTGTCTTTAAACTTTATAATGCAAATTATTATTTTTTCAACTTACTGAAGTCTTTTTTTTTTCTTTTTTTGTTGATTCAAAATAGTCTTACATATTGGAGGGAATCATTATTACCTATTCATGCACACATAGATATTGACAAAGTAAGTGAAGCCTGTATTTCCCCCTTCATCCATTCCCATTCTTTTGTCTCCTCTGTAATACCACAGTTCTGTAGATAGAAATGAGTATATACATGTACATTAATTCCTAAAATTTCTGAGTTTACATGTGTACCTGGGTATAGTTTGGCTTCTCCTGGAAGTTGAGTGTATCTGGCAGTATTAATAATCCCCCTTTTCCTTCACTTTCAATCCTCTCACCCTCCTTTCTCCCCCAAACAGCTTATGTGAAATTTCAACTGTGGTGGGTTTATTAATTAAATTTAGCTGACTCTCATCTATCTTAGGTTTTTTTTTTCCTTAAGAGAGAGAGGGACAGAGAGAGAGAGAGAAAATTAATTTTATTTAGTTTTTCATGTGATTTTCATAGCTCTGACACTTCATTGTGTACATGGTGCTGGGGTTTGAACCCGTGGACTCATGCATGCCAGGCAAACACCATAACCACTGTTTCCATGTATGAAAGAAAACGTTAGGGCCCTAAGTCTCTTGTTTCAGAATATTTCATTCAGCATGATTTTTTTCATTGCCATCCATTTAGCTGTAAAAGCCGTGATATCACTCTTTCTAATGGTAGAGGAGAACTCCATTGTATACATAAACAATAGGTTTTGGATCCATTCATTCAGAAAGGAGCATCTGGGTTGATTCCATAGTTTAGCTATTATAAATTGAGCTGCTATAAACATTGATGTGGCAGTGTCTCTGTAGTATTCCAATTCTAGCCCTTCTGGGGAAATGCTCAAGGGTGGGATAGTATAGTTTATGCAAAATTATTTTGTAAAAAAGCAGATTATGTGTGTAGATGCCAATTGAGTTTTTTTCCTTCAATTCAAAACAAATACTTAGATAAGTTGTTAAATATAAGCCTGTAATATGTATGAGATTTAATGTTCTTAACACAAGAATTTTGGTCATCTTATTTTCATATTACAGTTGATACAGGTCTACATTCTTTTATTGAAAAAACTTGGAGATAGATGGTTTTTAAAATTTAGAATTATTCAAATTTTTTATAAAATAAATAGAAGGGCATATATCAAATATTAGGCAATGTCCCTGTGGTATACATAATGGCATTCCATTATAAAAAGAGCTAGTCTTTCTGTTACAAGCAGCATGCATACTGATACTAGGTAAATTAAATGAAATAAGACAAAAAAAAAAAAACAAAGTATCATTTAATTTCAGGTCAAGTTCATTGCAAAATCAATATTTGCTCCCTTAAGTTACTATGTGGATATTAGGAGAGGCCATTATTTTGGATTGGACTGCTACACTAGGTTCCAATAGACCAGATCAAACCAAAGTCAAGTAATTCATGCTAAGTGCTGATAATCAAACTAAGACTTTATATGGAAGCAAGTAGGTACCCAAATAGACCAAGACCAGTTTTCCTGAAATCAGGAGATTGTAATTTACCTGAGTCAGAATAATGAGAAAGTCCTTTTTGCTTTGCTTTAAGTCTTATGAAAAAAAAAAAAAAAGACAACCTGATGTTATCCAATCAATTTTGTATTATATTTTTCTGCTTCCTTGTTCCCTCCTTTTAAAACTCAGAGTTCTGGTATTGCCTAGTAGGAGCTTTCATTCTATTTTGGAAAATAAGATTGCTCCCATTCATTAATTATGAATAAAGGACATTTAGAAACATTACTAAATTTGTTGTGAATTTTTCTTTTGTCTAGGAGGGAGGTATAAATTATTTGGGGGTATAAATTATTTCAATCTTTTAAAAAGTTAGTTCAAAACTTTATAATTATTAATCACATTAAATAGTTTGAGAGAATAGCTTATCTTTCATCCAATGAAATGAATTTTTTCAATAGCATTTTAGTAAAAAGTTATCTCACCTACTGAATTATGTCCAGGAATGATAATTCACCAGGCACTGCTGAAAAGAGTAGCCGTCTATGGGTAGCAGACGGAGAGGTTTGCCTTACAAATATGGAGACGTGTCCACTTCTGGCTCTCATGCTACTCACTGTATTCCTTTGGGCTCACCAATGTTTTCCCACTACCCATGCCATCTAGATACTTCCTACCTTAAGTGTAGTCTCAAGCCAGCAGCATCTGTAGCACTCACTATATGGTTGATTAGACATGTAGGCTCTCAGTTAACATATCAGATCAATGATACCAGAATCTGCATGTTAAGCTATTCCAGAAATGTTTTTTAAAAAGTCAAATTAATTTACAATGATCTACTAGATCATTGAAGAACCAAAATTTCAACTGCTTCTAGATGACATCTTTCATTTCTTGTCATTGTTCTGAAATTGTCATCTTAATATACTCACTTTTGTTAACTTATATTCTAGGGAAACTTCCACTCAAATGATAAAACATTGCCTGGAGTAGGATGAAGTCTTAAATCCTCAGCATCCATTTAGACTTTGGGGTGGATTTTCCAGGATAAATACCCATGTCTGGAAAGAGCAGAGGAAGGAAATCCTGATGATCCATGATTTTGGTTTTGATGTTATTACAGAGAATGTGATTACTCTGGTATTTTCTGCGAAAACCCAAAGGAAAGGAGCAGATGGATGGAACTTGTACTTAAGTGGATAAAACTGACTAAAAGAAATCCATCTACACATAAAGCTACTATCTCCAAAAGACCTCTGTATCTAAGTTTTATAGTAATACAAAGTTTTATAAGATGCTGAGATCCTGTTATTCCCTCTAGTTTTTGTTATACCTTGGGCTTATTCCCCACCTATTGAAGGAAAATCCATTGAAAAATAACTGCCCTGCTGTTTTGATGGGATTCTTGCACAGAGGGATGGGGCACCAAGGCTTTTATCCTGGAAGTAGTGTTTATTGGTGCCCACACAGGCACTATAGATTAATACCCAAAGGCTGAGCCCTGAATGCAGCATGGTGTTGCCTGATTTACTCTCAGCCAGTCCTATTCTAGCTCCTTTGTCTCCCCTATATGGTAATACCATAGTAACATACATTTTAATTGGGTATCCAAGCAACAGAATTGCAATGGAGTTGTAACAGTTGTGCAGGAGCATAGATTGTGCCTCCTTATCTTCTCCTTTGTTCCAGGAGAATTTTTGTTCTGGAGGAGGGGATTCCTAGCGCCCTATAGGCAAAAAATTCTGAGACTGAAGAAAGAGGCAGACAGATTTGCATTATAATGCCAACTCCATAGGGGACTTAACTGGCATAAGCATGGCCAAGATGATCAACAACACACAAGGCCAATGGATCCCACAACTTGAGTCAGGGGAGGAGGATTATACAGTGGTTAATAGAAAGGTGACTTTCATCCAAGCAGGAATGCATGTGCTTTATGTTGCCCTAATATCAAAGACATCAGGCACAAGACTCCATTCCTGAAGCTCCACATGGTGTTTTATAGTTTGCTAAAGAAGCTTTATGGGGATAATGGGGCTCAGGGACAATCACAGTATTACTACACAAGGTGATTAGGACTCCAGTTTGGTCAAGCTGGAACCTTCCACCACTTCCCTTCTTCAAGGGAGGGACTTTTGACTTATCTTTGGGTACAGTCAAGAAAGGAGAAGCCAAGGACATCACATTCTGCTTCAGAGCCAGAATCACAAGAGCCACAAACTGGGAGGTAAGCAGGTAGAGTCTCTGCTGCTGGAGGGAGAGAGAAAACACACCTGATAAATAACACTAATTGTTGATCACACAGAACTAATGTGTGGTTCCCAGAGGAATACATACTGATACCAAAGATATTTTTTTAAATATTTTTTTAAAAGAAAGATTTTCTGAAAGACTTAAAATATATTATGTTCCAGTTCTTCTGTGCCCAAAGGAAAAGGTCAGAGATAATGATGAGCCAGGGGGAAAAGGTCAGGCAGTCAGTGGAGTTAGAATGTTGGGTTCACAAAAGAGAAATTGGTTCTTTATCTTTAAGAGGACAAAGAGCAGAAGCCTCTTTGCTCCAGATTAACATAAGCAATCAACTTGACATCTTCTAACAAAGGTGCAACATTTCTTAACAAAAGGTGTTCCCTGGACACAGACAGTCCTGCTGGTAAAGTTGTTCTGCTGGGGAAAGTGGACAGGGCAGTGTAGATCCAAGTCCAGGACTTCAGTGCTCAGACCCCTAGGTATGGGGGAACAGAGACAATTGAAAAAGAAGAAGAAGAAGGCACACACCTGCATGGGCTTCTACGGCCCCTTGCTCTGAGGCTTCCTTCTCCCACTCTGGAGGAAGTCCATTCTGCTCCTTATGCTCTGTTTTCTATTATTTTCTTGAAATAAAATCTGTGTTCCATGCTTGGCTGGCATCCCTCAGTTTCATTCTTCCACTACAGAAGGGCATGAACCTGAATCTAACTTCCAGGAAACCAGCATCAATGATTCAGATGCTAGGGAGGAGAAAGCAGCACAATTTGGCTACTTCAGGATCCACTGAGAAGAGAGTAAATGGAAGCAGTTCAGTCACATTTTCATATAATCTTACAATTAGCATTAACTACAAATTGCCTCAACAATCATAGGATTCAACTCACCCAAATCCTGAGAAGTCACAGACAGTGATGGATTTGGAAGATTCGTTAGGTCCATTCCAGGAGGCTGGGGGCAGGGCATCAGGCAGCCCACGTGCAAAAGGAACAACCAATCAGATGCTGGCAGACAAGCCCCAAGGTGTCTTGTAATCGCCTGATAATTGATGGAGTCACTAGCCAATCCCTGAAGGACAAGGCCCACAAACTTCCTCTATCTAGCCCAGACTATAAAGTTGCTGCCCAGATGATGTGCCACTTCCACCTGTCTGCCCTCACTCTGCGGGCTGGTTGCCTGAGAGCTGGCAATCCAAATAAGAATGTGTTCGCTCAGCCACTTTTAGGACTGAACCCCTTCTTTGAACACCGGTGCGTGAATTTATACCTGCATTTTCTGATTTCTTACTTTTGGTGCCAAAATCCAGGAGGGTTTTTGGGCCTCCACCCCCGCCACACCCCATTCCCCGTATTGAGGTCCACCCTCTCCCACAGATGAACCAGAAAACTTCTGCACCACTCTGTTTCCCTTCATCCAGGCTGACAGAAGTGGGGTAAGTTATTTTGCATTTCCCATGGCCTTCTGGTTACACTCTCTGTCATGGGGTCTGTTCAAAGTCACCACACCTGTTCTTCTTTCAGCTTCTGTCTGCCCCCAAGTAATACTGAAAGGCCATAGGAAATGCTAATTTCTTCATAGGGGTCTGTCCTTAAGTCACATATGCCACAGAACCCCTATCCATTCCATTGTGTGCCCCCCTAGGCTGAGGAGACACTCCAGCCTCGGCCTGCCTGACTCTCAAGACTTACACCATAAGCGGCTGATCTTTTACTCCATACTTTGGGACTTTTGACTTTCAAATCCTTACTGATTTGGGCAATTACTGTCACCAGGCAGGGAAATGATCAGAGATGCCATATGCTCAGATTTTTTGGGATTTGCGCTCTCACCCTCCCCCATCTTCCTCTTCTCTCTCCCTTCCTCCCTTTCCCCCTTGCTCAGACAAGTGCTCTTTCTCCTCCCTTTTCGTGACTTATCCAATGGGCACACTCCTTTACCCCACATGCTTTCTTTTCAAAAGGCAGTTTC
>PVKS010052841.1:0-10599 GCA_004027875.1 Aplodontia rufa
AAAAAAAAAAAAAAAAAAAAAAAAAAAAAAAAAGCCCAGGTCCGGAAGGATACATGGCAGAATTCTACCAAGTTTTGCAGAAGAACTAACGCCGATCCTCTATAAGCTCTTCAAGGAAATTGCTTGAGTGGGATCACTCCCAAACACTTTTTATGAAGCAACTATTACACTGATTCCAAAGCCCAACAAAGACACATCAAGGAAAGAAAACTACAGACCAATTTCCCTGATGAACATTGATGCAAAAATCCTTAATAAAATTTTAGCTAATCGGATACAAAAACACATTAAAAAGATAATACATTATGATCAAGTGGGCTTCATCCCAGGAAAACAAGGCTGGTTCAACATATGAAAATCAATAAATGTAATTCACCACATGAACAGAATTAAAAACAAAAATCATATAATCATTTCAATTGATGCAGCGAAGGCATTTGATAAAATTCCACACCACTTTATGCTCAAAACTTTGGAAGAGATAGGGATCAAGGGAAGATACTTTAACTATGTCAGATCCATTTATGACAGACCCATAGCCAACATTATCCTCAATGGAGAAAAACTGAAAGCATTTCCACTGTATTCAGGAACAAGACAAGGTTGTCTGCTTTCCCCACTCTTGTTCAATATAGTCCTTGAAACCCTTGCCAGAGCTATCAGGCAAGACAAGGAAATCAAAGTTATTCATATAGGAAAAGAGGAAGTTATCTCTGTTTGCTGATGACATGATTCTATACCTAGAAGACCCGATAACATCGGCCAGAAAACTCCTAGAGCTTATAAGAGTTTTAGCAAAGTAGCTGGCTACAAGATCAACTCCAGTAAATCACTAGCATTTCTTTACTCCAGAAACAAATCCACAGAAGAAGAAATCAGGAAATCTCTCCCATTCACCATCACTTCCAAAAAAATGAAATACTTGGGCATTAACCTTACAAAGGATATTAAGGAACTCTACAAAGAAAACTATCAAACATTAAGAAAAGAACTTACAGAAGACCTGAGTAGATGGAAAAACATTCCATGCTCATGGTTAGGCAGACTCAATATAATAAAAATGGACATTCTACCAAAAGTCCTGTACAGATTTAATGCAATCCCCATCAAGATACCTATGGCATTCTTCACAGATATAGAAAAAGCAATTCTCAAGTTCATATGGAATAACAGGAGACCCAGACTAGCCAAAACATTATTATACAGGAAGGAATAAGTACGGGGTATCTCAGTCCCTGACCTGAAATTATACTACCAAGCCGTAGTAGCAAAATCAGCTTGGTATTGGTATCAAAACAGAACCAAAGACCAGTGGATCAGAATAGAAGATACTGAGGCAAACCCCCATATATTTGACTATTTGATATTTGATAAAGGGTATGAAAGCATAGTGTGGAAGAAAGATAGCCTGTTCAATAATTGGTGCTGGACAAACTGGACAGCCATATGTAGACAACTGAAGCTGCACAAAAATTAAATCAAAATGGATCAGAGACCTGGATATTAAGTCAACAACTTTAAACTTACTAGAAAAAGAAGTAGGAGCATATAGGAGTCAGCAGCTACTTCCTTAACAAAACTCCCATGGCTCAAGCTGTAAAATCAAGTATAAATGAATTGGATGCAATTGAACTAAAAAGTTTGCACAGCTAACAATCTAGTCAAGAGCATCAAGAGAGAACCTACAGAATAGGAGAAAACCTTTGCCTGCTACACCTTGGACAGAGGGCTAAATATCCAGAATGTATAAAGAACTAAAGAAACTAAACACCAAAGTTACAAATAACCCAATCAAGAAATGGGCTATGGATCTAAAAAGAAACTTCTCACTGGAGGAAGTCCAGAAAGCCCCAAAATATATGAGAAAATGCTCTGCATCATTAGCTATAAGGGAAATGCAAATCAAAACGTCTATGAGATACCACCTCACTCCTGTTAGAGTGGCAAAAATGCAAAATTCAAACAAGAACAGATGCTGGAGGGGCTGTGGGAAAAGAGGAACACTGTTACACTGCTGGTGGGACTGCAAACTGGTTCAGCCACTCTGGAAAGCAGTGTGGAGAATCCTCAAAAAATTAAGGATGGAACCACCTTATGACCCAGGTATCCCACTCCTGGGTATTCCCAAAAGAGTTAGAATCAGCGTATTATAGTGATATGGCTTCATCAATGTTTACAGAAGCTCAATTTACTATAGCTAGATTATGGAACCAACCCAGATGCCCCTCACTCGATACAAAAACTTTGGTACTTATATACAATGGAATACTACTCGGCTATTAGAGAAGACAATATTATGGCTTTTGATATCAAATGGATGTAGATGGAAAGAATTATGCTAAGTGAAGTATCCCAATCTCAGAGACTCAAGAGCCAAAAGGTATCTCTCATCTGTGGAAGCTAGAATACCGGGAAACCAGTATGTTAGACAGCTAAGCTAATAATAACTTTAAATTGTATGATTCTCAAGGCAACAGTGAGATGACTCCCTAGGATACTTGGAGGGGTAGGGAGGGGAACAGGGAGGGAGTAGGGTGTAGGAAGAACTCCTAGGAGACTGGAGAAAGGGAATATGGAGGAATCATCTCAGAAGGAGATTTCCACAAGATATCCATTTAATCAGGAGTTCTTCTGGGGGAAACAACAACAGGGGGAACCCAAACTGGACATCCATGATATTGTATTAGCCCTGGATAACTAAGTATATATACAATGGTTCTTGAATGTTTGATAATGTTTTCCCCTCAATTGTATCTCTATATCTATCTAATAAAAAAAGTACAATCAGTAATATAATTAATTATGAAATATTTCTCATTTTAATATAGTGTTGGATTGGAGTTTTCACAAGTAACATTATTAAAATGAATATGAGATTAATTAATAATTCATACGTATTTTTAGTAATTTTTTAAATTTCTAGTGTACTTTTTATTTCTTGTCTTTGGAATATTTATAATTCAAACGTTGAATTTTTGTTTTCATTACTCAGAATTTTATTGTTATAAGATTACTGTAAATGTTTCTTTATTTATCTATTTCACTGCAACACTATGATTGTCATTAATAAATTCTCCTTAGCACAAATATAAAACCAGATAGAATTATGTTGCATAAGCAAAATGAAAATATAGGTTCAAAAAGAAATATAAATGATATAGAATTGACTACTGTTGAAGAATCTACTGGCATACATTTTAAATGAATAATGTATGTTAAATCACTAAGGAAAAAGAATGATTTAATAACTTTATTTTTAAATGTCAATATTGACAACACTCTGAAAAGTACATCCTTTGAAACAAAAATTGAGAATCAAAATTTTGTCAGGGAGTAAGCTATGAGTCATTGAAACCAGCAAAGTAAAATGTCAACTCTCAGGAAGTTTAAATTCTGGGGGGAGATAGGGTTAATCCTTGTAGGACTATAGATTAAAACGATACAGTTAAATGAAAGTCTTTTGGAAGCCTGTGAGTGCATCCTGTCACAGATAATTATAGAAATATAATTGCTATAGTGAATAAAGTTTCTAATTATTATAATGCATAGTAAATTGATGATGTGTACTATATATCATGTAATAATAAATGTGGTTAGGTGGATCAGTTAAACATGATATTTGTAAAGTTAGTAACAAATATCTGTTTTGGTGTTTGAAAATAATTTTGTACTTTGAGTGTTGATACACTGAATTGAGAAAAGATATTTATCATAGAACATTACTCCTTGGCTATTTAATGTGATTGAAAATGTGAGAATTATAAGCACATTTTATATTCTGTAGAGTTATATTACCTCATGTAGGCTATAGTCCAGTGGTATAAAATTCTGTATTATTTTTTTCCAATGGAAAATCTCTTTCACATTCTCTCCTTCCTTCTTTGGGCTGGGTAGCATACATCTTTGATCATAAGATAGTTTTAATCATGTACAGAAAGACTAAAATTAGAGGGCAATGGAGCAAGTTATACATAATCTGAATGGGAAATTACCTTAGAATAGGACTATATCCCTGCCCTGGCATATTTGTGTTTCTCTACATTATCACAGAAGAAGTCAATGTGTATGCTGTTTAAGTCACTGCATTTGGATCTCTTTTTTGCAATACCACAGTCTGTGACAGATTCCTATCTCTTTATTGATATAAAGAGACAAGAACTCCTGCTATGAAGTGAGATGCATAGAAAACAGTAGAATCTAGAATGACTAAGAAATGTTCATATTAATCAATGTTGGAAAATGTCATGTAAGAAAGACTCATGTCAGCTGCATTGCAGAATTGAGCTTGGTGACTCAAATGACTCATACATTGTTTCTATTTTTGAAAACATTTTTTCAGGGAATCATAGAAAAGGTGGATGGCATATTTATAAACTTTTCAGAAATGGAGTTAGAAAACATCCCTCCAAAAGAGATGAATTTTGTCATCACTATTTTGCTGAGAAATTCTATATCATCAAAGCCCTATCATTTTACTGATATATGATACTAATAAAGCATCATGATGACCATGATGATGTATATGTGAGTCATGATATATCATCACAATGGTGTTTCTGAAATGATTTATCAGAATAGTACATCACTATGGTGGCATTGCGTTGATGTTGAAGTACCCACAAGAATACATCCCTCAGACTTAAAACCTTTATTTTAATGATAAATATTTTATTTTGTGAATTTATTTTTATGAGAAATGAACTGTTATGCTATATAAGGTTGGGGAGAAAATAATACAAAAAGTTCAAAATATCAAATTGTGTATTTCACTTCCCTGGAACAGGTTCTAATTACATAAAGAAAGATTTAAATGCAGTGATTGCACAAACTATAAAATTATTTCTGAGTCTACTTCTGTAATTCAGTTAAGTATAAAAAGTTAAATGTTTTGTATCAGGTTTCAAATTCCATTTTGCACCCCATTAGTAGACCAAATATATTCATTCACAAATGATGATGTAAATATAGCAATTTATGTTCAAATATGCATTTGATCATCATCAGAAACATTCCTGAACAATGTGTGATCAAACTGAAGTTATTATCCTCAATGACAGGTGGATGTTTGTGTTCTTATAATTCTATGAAAGCTAAAAAACATACAAAATAAGCACAAAACATAAAATTCATATTAACACTTAATTTAGAGCAGATTATCACCTAATTTAGTAGCAATTAATTTGCCACTGCTGAAATCAAAGCTGTTCTTATTTTCTATTTTTATATATCCTGGTGGTGGGAGAAACTTTGCCATTTCCTGGAATATTACAGCACTGTGCACATCAACACTTCTGCCTGTGGTAGATTGAGAAAGGAATGTGCTAGCTGGTACAATATTTCTTGCTTTTGAGTGGTATGGATAAAATAATAACTGTAGGAATTGTGGCATTAGGTGATTGCAGATAGTACCATGGCAAGCTAGATTGATTAATCGGAAATGGGAGGAAACATGAGAATATCTTCTGTTAGTATTTAGACAAATATTTATCCCTGGGGCTCACAGGACAAACATATTTAAAGATCAGACATAGAAACTGTTTCTCATCCAACTAAAACTGTCAATCAAGAGTCCAGCAATATAAAACACAATAACTTGTATGTTTGGCAGCACCAGCAGCAATCCACTATGCAATAGGCACTGTACACATAAGATTGGATTTGAGAAGAGCCAGAGAGCACAAGCAAGCTGCATGAACAGTTGGAACAGATTCCTTTAAATTACTTTCAGTTCACCCCTCTTCTATTATAAAGGATTCCTTACAAGCAGCTGACAGAAGATGGAGAAACCAAGTTTATTTTAAGGATGGGTTGGACCACCACACGTATGTAAGCTGACAGTTTCCCATCTGTATTAGAGTACCACTAGGGAGCAGTCTGAAGGAAGCCAGGACAGAGATTTGCAGAGCTTCTAGTCATCTGTATTTGGAAAGAGAAACATTCAAGGTCGAGATACGCTTGAAGTTTTAGGAAGTGTCAATGTCTTGGCTGGCTTCTTATACAGAAAACGAAAAATAACAAAATTAAGGAGAACACCTGAGGAAAAGGCATGCCGGGGGGAATAATGCAATGGACGTGAAGCAAGAGAATCATTTTATTGTGCATTAAAACCCACAAGACAGCATTAGGTACACAGAAGCATTATAAAAAAACATATGAACAAACAAAAGTTATTCAGCTAGAATATGTCAGCCAATTCCTGACACCATTACTTTCATATTGGTCATACTGACAGAGAGGGTGAAGTGTCAGAAACTGAGGTTAAGCTTGGATCCATCAGCACAGGCTCCTTATCTTTCAGTTTATTCAATTCCTGACATCCTAGAACTCCCAACCTGCCATCAGTAATAGCAAACACTGAGTCCTCCCGTATCTTGAAGAAACCAACAAATAAATGGCATGATCGTTGTGTCAGACCCAGTCATTCTTACAAAAGGCAATACTTCAGCCTCACAGGAACTGCCATAATTTTCACACTTTTAAGAATTTGTTCTTTCTAATCAGAGAGACTAATTCAACACTAAGTGTCTGAACTACTATAAATTCTATAATTTGAAATAAAAATCTGTAGACTAAGGTGAAAGGTCTGTGACCAGGACAGCTACAGATTTTACAGCATACTGTATTATCCAGTAGCTTCTTCCTGATAAACATGGTAAATAGACTTCTAAAGGCATACCTAAGCTGCCAACTGGAAAAGGTGATTCTGAGAGAATGGGTTACTGTTCTTCAGGATGTAGGCTTCACTACCCACCATGATACGGTGTACTTTCCCTTTTGTGTAGACGTGTGAGTGTGAGTGTAGAAACAGGGATGTGTCTTTGTTAACAAGTATTTCTTTTGATATGTATGGAAGATACAAATTTTTGACTTCTGCCGTTCAAGATTTATGGTGATAAAGTTATAGATCTCAGCACAGCAGTTTTCTCACTCATCTATTGTGTTATTCTTTGACATTTTCATGACCAGTTTTAGTCTGCCTACTCCTTCCTCCCTTTCTTTGTTCCTTTCTTCCTTTCCTCACACCTCCTCTCAGTATTTCTTTACCTTCCTCCTTCTTCCTTCTTCTTCTTTCTCTCCTTGTTCTCCTTCACCTTCACCTCATCTCTCTCTTCCTACCTCTCTTTTTCTCTCTTTTTCTTCAATAGATTGATAGTGTCGTGGAAGGAAACAATTTACACCACTCAGGAATGAAGTTCTAAATCCTGTATCAACCAAACTATGTAGACTAGAGAAGTATAAGCCAGGTGGGAAGAGATTCTTGAATGGGTGATGAGGGAGAAGATTATGAGTATGAGACTCTCATAGACAAAATTGTTAGTGGAGATACAATTGTTTCAACTGATCTTTGTCTTATAAATTGTAACAAACTAAAATTCTGACCAAACTTGTAACAACACATTATGATTCAGTTTGACCTTAACCTGGTAGGAATGAACTTAATGTGCTTAGTATTTTAAGGATAGACTATAGTGTGTATGTCTTATGTTCCATCCAGACCTTCTTCAGTCTACTTTATCCATCCCTCTGTTCTCTATGTTGCCAGGATAATATCACTCCACAGAAAAGGAGTCATTTTACCCGTAAGAATGACACCTCCTCAAAGGTCAAGATTGTGGCTTAATGAGCCTCAATGTGAGGCCAATTCCATGATGCTAGCTGAGGTGCACATAGATTGTCTCAACCAAGATCACATTTGATTGGCTGTCTTTTCACTAACCTGTCCTGGCTTTCCTCAATTTCTTCTCCTGGAGAAGACAAATAACCTTGATATGTCACTTTCATAGGTAAACACCAACTAATTCTATGCTTGCAAGACTCCTGACATAAGATATCTCTATTTTTAGAATATGAAGCATTGATTATTGTACCTTTTTATCTAGCTCTCCATTCACTTGCTGTATATTCTGATAAGAAATATTTGATGGGCACTTCTCTTTCCCAAGCTAACTTTTAAGTACTAAGGATAAAATAGAAGCCATGCATTATGGTTTGGTCTTAGTCTGTAATGCCCCTGAAAGGCTCATGCGATGAAGGCTTTGGATGCAAAGCAGCAATGTTCAGAAGTGCAGTTTATGGAAAATGATTCCAGCATGAGGGTTCTAGCTTCATCAGTGAATCAATCCCGTTTTGGGAGGTGATGTAAACTGTAGGAGGTAGGGCCTCTTTGGAGGTAATGAGTTACGGGAGAGTGCTCTGGAAGAATACACCACTTGCCAAACCTGTTCTCTCTCCCTTCCTCCCCCCTCTCTCATCTCTGCTTTTGTCTTTCATGAGAAGAGCCTTTCTCTGCCATGACTTTCTGCCATGATGCTCTGTCTTTCCTTAGACCCAAATCATTGGAGTTAGCCAACCATGGACAGAAATATCTAAAACTGTAAGCCAAAAAAATTTTTACTTAAGTTATTTTTCTCAGGTATTTTGTCATACTGATGAAAAGCTTTATATATCAAGCAACCCCAAAACAAACCTCGTAAAGTTCACAACTCTTAGGAAAGATGGAAACAAATACACAAAAGCAATTATGACATGCCTTATGAAGTAAATTAAATAAAATGATACATTTTGATATGAGTGCTATTTTAGTAGAAGGATCAAAAGTATTTTGTCTTTTTTTTGTTTTTGTTTTTTTGTTTTTTGTCTTTACCATTTGGACATAAACCAAATGATGAAAGGGCAAGAGACAGAGAACTCTTTGGGGATGAATAATCTAGTAGGCAGTTTAAGTAATTATGAAAGTGATCAAGTGACTGAAATTTTTTCATATAAGAGAAATAATAAATTGTGAACAATGGCTGGTTGAGGGAAGGAGAAGCAAGGACAATTACGTGTTATAATAACATTATGTATGGTAAATGAATAAGAGCACTATTAATGTTATTCATTCTAAATATAAAATAACAATTTTAAAATGAAAATAAATGCTTTAAAATTACCAATAAATGAACTTTATAACATCAAAATTAGGCCTTTTCTTTTATTTTTACTTAATCAATGAATCGGTATAAATGAAACATACATGTTTGTGCCCACTGCATAAATATGATACTCAGAACCAAGTCAATAATTCTAGGAGATTTACAAAAAGATCAGCCTTTGTCCTGATTAAACTCTCAAAAACTAGAACACTGTGTTCCAAATGAACTAACATTGATAAAGTAATAGAAAGAAGTGAGTGTCAAGAAGTGTCATGATATGTTTTCTTTTGGACACTTAAGGTCCTTGCAAATTTTCTATATGGAAATATTACAAGACTTTTAGACATGGATGTGGATGTCAAATAATTTTAGGTACCTATGTTTATGGTCAATATTCATTTTTGTAGAGCTATTTTCCTTAAGAAGGTTAGTTTATCCATATAGATAGAACATAAAGACATAATTGGGAGTAGAAATAATTTTATAATATTGAGAATGGAAGTTATCATAAAATAAAACAAAATGCCTTATTGAAAATTGTATCTTCAGAATGGATTCTAAGAGTATAGGCATACCCTTGACTTTGTGTTATTTTTCACATATTCAAAAGAAAAAAGGCTTGAAAATCTTGTTTTTTAAATTGTAATGTGTGTAAAGAAACATATAACCTAAGAATATAGTTCAGGAGAAGAGGAGAAGAATGTATAGGGAATACTTTTAGTTTATTAAAATCAAATTGAAGTTGCTGGAGTGGTGGCTCAGCGGTTGCTGCACTTGTCTGGCATGCACAAGGATGCAAGTTCAAACCCCAGCACCATGTAGACACAAAGCTTTGGAGCAATGAAAGACACATGAAAACTAAACAAAAAATTGATTCTCTCTCTCTCTCTCTCCTTCTGTCTCTCTCAATGTACCTCTGTCTTAAAAAAAAGATCAATTTGAAGGATATTAATTAAAAATGCATACTGGACAATTAAATGTTTCAATGTAAAAAAATGGAGAAAATGTATTATTCCATTGGAAAAAAAGGTGAAACTTATTGTCAAAGTATTTTGGGGGCTTTTTTATCACAAATAATAGAAACTGATTTAGCATATCTGTTGCAATATAATTGACATTTAATTTTTCACATCACTGCACATTTTATCTAGCCTTCCATTTTGGGCTCCTGGCCATTTGTAGAAAAAAAATAAAAAATAGTGACTAAATATTTATCTACTTATGCTTTGCAAATACAACCATTTCATATTTCTAAAAATTTTGTCTTTGAACAAAGTCATACTTACGTAAACTTTTTATCTAAGAATAATTTAGAAACACATGTCACTTTAATGCTGGAAATTCACTTAAAAAGAACTTGCCCTACATATTATTTTAATGACTTTTATTACTGCAGTATTAGCATCAAAATTAGAAAAATATTATTCAATTTTTAAGAGGCTTATTTTAATGTCTTTTTGTATTAAGATTTGCCAAAGATAGCATTAATATACTCTGTATGTGGCACAAAATTTATATAAAGACAGTGAATGAGAACCTCAAGGTCAAAAATCAGGTTTTAATAAGGAAAGAGTATTTGAAAGTTATTTTAGCTTTCACCTTTAATCCCAAATGTCTCAGATTTGTAAAGATATAAAAATGGGCAAAAGAAAGATTATTACTTTCAGAGTTTATCCAAACTGAG
>PVKS010052842.1:0-10576 GCA_004027875.1 Aplodontia rufa
GTCTTGCATGTGTTGGGCAAACTGAGCTACATAACGAGACACTGGATTTTGTCAATTCAAGTGTTTTAATTATTGCTTATGCTAATTTTAATAATTTAGGAAATTCCACTTACTTAGATCAGCCATTTCATTTAGCTTTTAAAATGTATGTAATACAAAGTTATGTAAAAATTATCTAAAATTTCCTTTATATTATCTTCTCCCTTTTCTAATGTTCACTTTTCTTGCTATTTTTCTTGATCAGACTAGCCAACTTTTCTATTCTTCTCAAAGAATCCATTTTTCATTTTATTACATAAATTTGATTGAAATTTGTACTATTTCATTAATTTTTAACTTTTATATCAATTTATTTGAACTTTGTTATTTAATACAGCTTTTTACTATGAAAAATTTCATACAGTTTGAAAGAATAGTAAATTAGCATACATTTTCTCAGTAGCCTGATAAAAATGTGCTTAGTATTCATGTGTGTATTTTTTTTGATAACCCATTTGAAAAGTTGCGGACCTCAGCTAGTTCACTGCTAAATAATTAATTAATCTTGCATTTCTCTTTCTGTCTCTTTGTTAATAGGTAGAACTGTTGACAATTTCCTTTTTTTTCAATTTTTTTATTTTATCTTGTTAAAAACCTTTTTCTTTTTAATTGATACGTAATTGTACGTGTATATGGGTAAAGCATGATAATTTGATTTGTGTGTATATAATATGTAATGATCATATCAGGATAATTATAATTTTCATCACTTTATCATTTGTGTTCAGAGCCTTCAAATTCCTCTCTTCTAGTTCTTCATAATATATATAATAGGTTGTTGTAAACTATAATTATCCTATTCTGTAAAACATTAGAACTTAATCCTCCTATGTATGTTTGGGACCTATTTTCCAATCTCTTAATCTTTTTTGCATGCTAGCTAAAAAGCATGCATTCTACCATTGAGCTACACCCTCAGCACTCTAATAATTTGCATCTCTTAAAATTGAAGACCTTCTGCTATATAACCATAATGATTATACCCAATAAAAAGGAAAGTTCCACCTATTGCTTGAATAGACCATATTCGGATATCAAGTTTGTCATAACAGTGCTTTTACTGCAGTCTTCCTCTAAACAGGATGCAATGGTTCAGGCCTGCTGGGTGGTTGTTAGGATTCAGCCTTTCTAGAGAAGTCCTTCTCCTCACACGTGTGCGCACATTCCTTTGTCCTTATTTAATAACATTTGACTTTTGCCCCCCAATCAAGTTGACTTTTAAAAGACCTGTCGTACTCGTGTGGAATTTTGTGCATCCTGGATTTGTCTAAATATTTCCTTATGGTGCTGCTTCGGTTTTTTTTTTTTTCTTTTTCTGTCCTTTGTATTTTCTATAACCTATAAGTCAGGTATAAAATCTTGGTTAGATTCAGGTTAAATTTTTGGAAAAATACTTCACACGTGATCCTGTGTGCTTCACATTGCCCCCACTAGGAGCCATGTTGTGGTCAGCTTTCCCACATTTACTGATGCTTAGTTTGTTCTCTTAGTTAAGGTACAGCTTTTCAAGTCATCCCATCGTAAAACCATGGCATTTCCCTTTGCAATTAACAGGTAATCTGATGAGTGATTATTTGGGCAAATGTATGTTGCCACCAATCTTCTTGCTAATGGTTTGACTTCTCTCTTTTTTAAACTTTTCTTTTTTTTTTTTTTTTTTTTTTTGAGAGGCAATTTTTATTTCATCTGATTTTGTTTTTTTGACACTTAGGTATGTATGTGGTGCTGGGGTTTAAACCCCGGTCCTGGTGAATGCCAGGCAAGTGGTCCATTGCTGAGCCACTGCTCCTTGGTTTCCTCTTGATGTTCTTAGCCTGAACCATTTCTCTGTTGAGGTTCAAAGTGTAGATTTTCTTTTTCTATTATCTTTGCTTTATTCTGTTTTTTACTTATAAGTGGTATTCTATAAAGAACTTTCCCTCATCAGTGGGAAATAAACAACTTTACCTTTTGGGTTTTGTTTTTGTTTTTTGTTGGTACATGTTGATTATACAGAGTAGTGGGTTACATTGTGGCCTGTGTGTACGTACATCAAAGCATAATTTGATCAATTTTACTTTTCAATGCTCAAGTTATCCAATATTTGGCCAATTGTAGGAGCTCCATTAACCTGGCTACTATGTCCTTTCCACATGACTTTATAATGGCATTTTGTACCTTTTTGGCTAAAGATGATTTTCCAAGATGGAATTAACCATTTCTTTAAGAAATCTTGTTTGTTTTTATAGAAGAACAGCATTTGGAAGTCGAGCTCTTTAAGTTCTAGGCCTTAATGACTTCTAGTTCCAAGAAATAATAAGCGAATGAATTATTGAATGGATTATTGATTGGATAAAAGAAATAATGGTTTTATATTGACATCTTGAGTTCAATTTTAGCATTTTAAGATTTTTAATTAACTTTGATTTTGTGCTTTCATCTCCATTCTGACAATAAAAATCATGTTTCCTAAAAAATATAATTGTTTTCCTGTACAATCTAATAAAATGAATATTTTATATGTAGATATAAGTAAAACATCATCTCATCAATAAAACCCTTGAGTAATGATCAGCCATCATCAAAGACCTTACTGTCCTTAGGGTACATCTCATTACAGGTGCAAAACATCAGGTGGTTATTTCCTGTTTTCACATTTAGTTATGTTCATTTGTCTCAGTTCATTTTCAGTTTTTCAGTATAATGCTTCCTTTTTAAATATAATCTGTTTAAATCTGGAAAACATTTACATAGTTTACAAGTTTAAATTATACCACGAGGTACTCAGAAGTTTCACTTTTATTCTAGACTCTACACTGTTTTCCCTCTTGCTTTCTTTGGAAAACATTTTTGCTAGTTTCTGCCTTAACCCTTCTGATGGTTCTTTTGGAGAAAACAAGTGTGTACGTATATGGACATAATGTGTAGGGGCATTCTTTGTGTGTGCACAGTGCTGGGGTGGATCCCCAGGTCTCGTCCCTGAAGATCAAATGCCCTCCCACTGAGTCACATCCCCAGACCCCCTCACTTGACTTTTTATCTGGCAGTTTCAGAGATGATCCCCAACCAGTTTTTAAATTCATTTTCTGTGCTTATATTCTTTCATTGCTTCAATGAGTTATGTTTTATTCAACAGTATTTTTCGATAATCATTTAAATCGTTTCCAATCTTGCTGTTAGCAGTGAAACCACAGTAAAAGACTTTGTGCACATGTATCACCAAGATTAAATCCCAGAGGTGATGTTTCTTGGCCAAAGTATCCTACATAGAGGATAAACCAGTGTTGCATTCCTAAAAGCAGCATCCAGAAGTGTCTGTTTTTCATAATCTTAGTATTTTGACAAAATTTGGAAATGTTTCCCACCTGGTATGTCAGATATGGTATCCCAATGTAAATATTTTCAACAGTTTTATTGAGAGAAAACTTACATACTATACAATTCACCACTTAAAATATATAGTTTGATGGTTAAACAATCCTTTGAACATACTAAAAACTATCACCACAGTCAACTTTAGAACATTTTCATCAGCCCCAAATAGATCCTATACCCATTGGCAGTCACTTCTATTATTTCTTTTTGGTCCCCATCCCCAGATAGCCACTCATCTGCTTTTTGTGTCTAATGATCTACCTCCTTAGACATTACATGTAAATGAAATCATGTATTGTGTTCCTTTGGGACTGGCCACTTACACTTAGCAAAAAAAAAAAAAAAATTTAAGGCTCATCCATATTGTAGCAATTATCAGTACTTTACTCCTTCTTTTGCAGAGTAATATTCCAGTGTGTGAATATACAGCATTTTGTTTATCCTCTATTCAGTTGATGAATATTTGGGATACTCCCAGTCCTGGGATAATATGAATAATGCTGCTATGAGCTTTCATGTACAGGTCTTTACATGCATTTGTTTTGATTTCTCTTGGGTATATAACTAGGAGTAGCATTGCTGGGTCACATGGTAGCTCTTTAAAGTTTTGAGGAACTAACAAATTGTTTACCAATATGACTGTACCAATTTGCATTCCCATCAACACTATGAGGGAACCAGTCTCTCCAGTCCTTGCCAACCCGTGTTATTGTCTGTCTTGACTCCAGCTGTTGAGTGGGTTCGAAATGTTCCACTTTGGTTTTGATTCGCATTTCCCTGATGACTCATGGCATTGAGCATCTTTTCATGTACTTATTGGCCTTGTTTATCTTTGAAGAAATGTCTGTCCAGACCTCTGCCCGTTTTTGAGATATAATCATTTTGTTTTTTTGTTTTATGGTACTTAGGAGTAAATCCAGGGGCACTTTACAGTAGTAAAGTGCAATATCCCCAGTCCTTTTTGAATTTATTTAATTTTTTTTTTGAGGCAGGGTCTTACTAAGTTGCCCAGGCTGAACTCAAATTTGCAATCCTCCTGCTTCAACCCTCCAGGTCACTAGGATTACTGGTGTGCTTCGTTGCACCCAGTCTGTTGTCATCCTCTTTCAGATGCTTTGTACACAAATTCCATGTCAAATATAGGATTTACAGATATTTCCTCTCATTTTGAGTTTCCTTTTTATTTTCTTGATTGTCCTTTCAGCACAGAAGTTTGCTAAACATGTAATCTACCACCAAGGTACATCCCTAGCCCAAAAGTTTTCAGTTTCGACAGTGTCCAACATAAGCATTTTTTTCTTTGGTAGCACATGCTTTTGCGATTGTATCTAAAAACATTTTACCCAAATCAAGGCCATGGACATTTATTTATGCTTTCTTCTGAGATTTATAGTTTTAATTTTCAGATCTATGAGATTTTGGAGTTAACTTTTGTGTATGAAGTAAAGAGTCCAACTTCATTACTTTACCTGTGAATATTCAGTTGTTCCTGTACCATTTATTGAAGATTATTTTTCCCTCATGGTATTGTCTCAGCACTCTTGTCAAGCATCAGTTAGTTGACCATGATTGTTAGGGTTTATTTCTGGACTTTGAATTCTCATCCATTGATCTCTGTCTGTCCCTGTGCCAATATCACACCATCATGATTTTTAGAAAGTTTTGAAGCCCAGAAGTGTCAGTCCTCCAATTTGTTCTTCTTCAAGGTAGTGTTGGCTGTTTTAGGTCCCTTGTTTTCTGTGTAAATTTTAGGGTTGTTTGTAAGCTGCAAAAATTCCAGCCAGCATTCCAGGGTAGTTGAGAAGATGGACTGGCTTTTAGAGAAACCCCTAGTTGAATCCCATTTAAGTCACTGGACATGAACAGGGAGGTTGTGTAATCTTAGGGGTGGGACTTGGCTATGAGCCATAAATAGGCAACACTCTCAGGAGTAGAAGTAATGATACTTCTGGCATGAAGGGGATATTTGGTCAGCACCCCACAGAGTCCACTACATTTCTATAATTTAAAAAGTTATTAAACATACTTGTAATATTTTTCAAATAATTGTAATATTTTTCAATGAAGGATTCAGCTTTTAGACAGACTATTTTAGACTGTTATCTATGAATTTTTTCCTAAGGAATTTCCCAATATTCCAATTTTTAAGACAAGTAAAAATCCTCCCAAAAACCTTAATATTCTTAGATTTTAGCAAGAATTGCTTTCCCAAAGTTTTGATAAATTATTAAAGTGATATTTGATTTTTTTTTCAGTAGTTTGTATAGCTTGGTATATAAAAGGAAGCAAATGTAGTCATTTGCTAGGTTTGACTTGCATTGCTTATTTTTCTATTAAGTTTCTGATAAAACAGCTGCAGATTTTCTTTGGAATATAAGTGAGATCATGAAAGAAAGTCCTGGTACTCAGTAGGTGGTTGGCAGAGTGGTATTGAAATGTATGTGTGTTTAACTAAGTACATTTCAGGTTGCATCAAGGGAAATACGAGGTTTTGTAGACTTTGCCCATAGCATCACTTAGAAACATGAGATGGGCAGGCTGGAGCCGTGGCTCCGTGGGTATGGTGCTTGCCCAGCATGCACAAGACACAGGTTCAAACCCCAGCACCCATGTACACAGCTAAGTGTCAGAGCAGTGAAAGCCATGTGAAAAACTCAATAAAATTGATTCTCTGTCTCTCTCTCACTGTCCTTCTCTCTTAAAAAAAAAAATGGGAGATGTGCTTTGAGTATGCTTTATAATATTTAAAGAAATAAATTTTCTTAATAAAATTTCCAAACAGAAACCAACATCTTCAACTTAGTATTTGAATCAAACCCATCTTAAGGACTCCTCAGATTGCTTGGCACTGTCCACCCCTAAAGCCAGTCTGCTGCCATCAGGGATTGACTTTTTAACCCACCTTGGGAATTCTGGAAGCAGCTTCTCGATAGAAGTCAGAAGCTCTGGGAAAGTGGCTGGTTGTATTTATTGTTTAGTTAACTTAAAACTCTTCCTGTTAAATAATTGAAGAAGAAAGCAGAGACTCCCTGATGATCTTTAGCTTAGGTTTTTGTTGTTCAATAGTATTTTTAGCACTTTGCATTAAATCTGTTGTGCACATTTAATTTTAATGATTTAATAATACCTGTGTCTTTGATCTCTAATAATAAAACAAATTTGCCAGTTGCTACTGATGAGTAAGTCATTTTGATCAAATCCTGCTTCCTATCTTTGCTTCCTTTGTCTTTCGTCTATAGGTCTATAAATTAATCTTTTTCCCCTAAAACAAATGTTTCAATGCTATTCAATAATATCATAGGTACTCCTGAAACTTAAAGAAATAAATGAACTTAAGATTTTGAACGATAAGCCCTTTCGCATATGCTGCTCTCCAAGCGTTACATGTTGCTTAGTCTCAGCACCAAAAATGTTTTAAAACTGCTTTCTTAGAAGTATCAGACTAAGTTAGTGGTACCAAATTGTTAACTCATAACCTGGTGTTGCATGATCTATTTGTATGTAATTAGTTGTTTGGACAACATCAGTAAATATTAGAAAGAATCAGCTAAATGTGTATACACAAACAAGATGTGTGTAGCCAGATAAGCCTCCGCTGTTGCCGGCATCTTCTCGGCTAACTGCCTGAGCAGCTTTATTTAGTTTGCAGGCCACATGTTACTTTTGGAAATCAGTCCTTTGGATTTAAAAGTTTAGATAGTTGAAAAAATTTAAAAAATTAAGCCACGATTTAATCTTACATATTCGTGTGTCTTTAGCCTGTTATTCTATTTGCAGTGCAAGTCGTCCACTTAATTTTTAGCCTTATTGTCATCCTCCATAAATGTATTTTTGAAATATGGAAGAATGGGTGATGGGAAGGTTTGAGGTTTCTCCACCTGAGTCTGTGCCAACCCTGCCCACTGCTTGCTTCCTTGCCTCTAGTTCTGCTGTGTCAGTCACACTGCCGCATGCAGCTGAGCCAAACAGCTTTCTGATCACCTTTTTAGACCCCACAAATGAGTAAGAATTTATTTTTATTACCAAAGTAACATGCTAAAAATATTTTTATATTAAAAATCCCACCATATAAAGATGAAAATCATCCATAATTCTACCCAGATTTTTTATCACTGTTCAAGCCTCAGCTTTTGTGTTTCACATTCTCTCCTCTCCATATTCACATGTATACTTACATTCATGGCTGATTAAAGATGGGATGATAAAATATCACTGTTCTATAACCTTTGTTTAAAAATTTAACATCATGTATCATGGCATTTTCCCCTCCTTATAAGTATAATTCTACATCATCATTTCTGATGACAGCATATAGCATCCTGACTTGTTGATTGGTACCAGTTATTTAAGCCATTTGTATAATGCTGTTTCATGATTTTTTTTTCTTGGCAGTAGTAGGTAATATTTATTGAGTTGTTACTCAGTTCCTGGCAATGTTCTAAGAGTTTTTAAAACATCTCCTTGTTTTATCCTTAAGACGCTGTGACGCAGGTACTATTATTATCTCCACTTAGCCCATGAGGACACTGAAGCACAGAAAGTTTAACTTGCTTACATGACGTGGCTGGTGAGAAGTTAGAGTCAGGATTCCAAAACCAGACAGCCTGGCTCCTCAGTTCCAAGCTCTTAATCACCACTCTAATTGTGTCCCCCATAAAAACAGCACCACGGAGACTATTCTTGAGCATACATTTTTTCACCCTTAACCAATGGTTTTCCTTGGATATGCGGTTAGAAGTAGACTGTCCTGGTCATGGGGTGTGCACGTCATCCAAGTGGCACCTGTTCATGCTGTGAGCAGCAATGTATGAATGTGCGCTCTTCTCGCCCTACTCCAATATTGACAGTATCACTCTTCTTAACATTTACCAAGGTAGTAAGTGAAATGATTTCTCTCTTAAAATGTTCTTTACTTGATTATGGTGAGGTTAAACATGACTGAAACCTGTTTTCCCAACCTTTTTTCATTCACAAGTTGTCTTTTCACTCTTCTCTGTTTTCCTAAGCTAGTGCTCACCTTTTTATTGCTGATTTGTACCAAATCTTTTCATATTACAACTATTAATCTGTTGTTATAGCTTAGAAATATTGCTCTCAGCATATTATATATTTTCAAACCGGATTACTTTTTATTTTTTGCCATGAGGAAGTTTAAAGACTGAATTAATCCTGTATATTCATTTGCTTTGTTCAACTTTATTGCTATTCTTAAAAGACCATGAACCTAAAGGATACAGGGATGTTTATTTATATTGCCTCTTAGTATTTTGCAGCTTTGTTTTTAATTTTAAAATGGGAAATATATGTGTGAATTAATTTAGAATAGATATTGTTTAGTAATCTTAAAGTTATTAAATATTATATTAAACATTTTTAATATATAGATTCAGAATTCTAGGGAGACTTTCTTTGGAATAAGGAATGATTTAAGGATTTAGTTTTTCATGCAAATAATTATTAATCTGCTAACTAAACAACATCTAAACAGTTATTCATATTTTACCAAGTGATTTCAAATATCTCTTTTATCATTATATTTCATTCCTAAATACATTTTGACCTTTATGGGCTCTGCTCTACCACTCTGATCTGTCTGCTTCTCTGGTCCTAAAATTGTAGTTTACATTTGAATATCCACTTTTTTCTTTTTCTTTTTTCCAGGTTTTCCTGGGTAGTTGTGTATATGTGTCCTCCTAGAGGAATTTCAAAATATTTTTCTAGAGTTGACTGTATTCCTGTTGAGCTTTTAGCTTTAAGTACAGTCAAAATCTTTGCTACTGAGTTTTCACATAATACAGTGACAGTTTTTTACTTATATATTTTTATTTCTTTATATCGTAGAAACTTAGAAAAACGTAAAATTGTGAAGTACACAGTAAAAATTCTACACAAATCACATTACATAGATACAACTTTCAATTTTAATCTATTTCCTTCCAGCTTTTCCCACATGTATGTTATTAATGTTATCAATGTTTTACTTTATATAAACCTTTCTGATTCTGCTTTTTATTTTTATTTATTAAGGAGTTCGGTTATTGTACAATCATAAATGCATATAAAGTAACAATATGATATGCATGTGTTCTTAAACCAGAATTACCCCCACATCTCCTGATCCTGCTTTTTTATAAAGCATGGAGTTATAAATGTTTCCCATGTCATTTAAATCCTTTAGGTCTCATCATTCTTACTTGCTTACAGTCAGGACTTTTTATATGGAAGACAACAGACAATATTCTTCAGCCATCTGCTCCTCAGGAGCATCCATAAGCACTGTTACTACTCATACCTTATAGAGTAAAAACTGAAAAGTAGAAAGTATCGTGTTTTAAAGTTACAGAGCCAAAAATGAACTCATAGCATTTATTTTGATTTGTTCCAGACCCAGAACCAGGCAAACAAACAAACAGAAAACAGTTGTTATTTAAGAGAAAAAAACAAAGTTCTATATTATCATTGTCCCCTCATGAGTTAGATAGAGGTGTTAGGTCGATATGTAAAACTGCCATTTTTCTAGTTCCAAATGGCCAAATATTATAATTCCACATGAATCTATGTAATTGTAAATCCATGTCAAATACCCCTTCAGCTCAACTAGGAGCATGAGTTCATATCAAATTAGAAATTAAGTATTCTTGTTGAAGATGATACCACAGAGTACCCAATAGATATCTGGGTTGATTTTTTTTTTCCCCGTCTTAGGACTCCTGATGGTTTATAACTTTATATGAACCATAAATTGTCATCCTCCAGGTATTCTCTGTGAAGGGTTAGTAAACTTTATTACTTTGGTCAGTATTAATGCTGTTTCAAGTCTTGTTTTTTAAAACAACAGCAATCAGAAAAAGTGCTTTTTAGCCTTGGTCTCACTCGAGAGGAGGCAGCAGCCCATTCCAGATCTGCACGTTTGCTTAGCATGTCAGTTGCTTGTCTGTAATATAGAGTGGTCCTCTCTCATCCTTGGGTGATACGCTCCAAGATCCCCAGTGGTTGCCTAAAACTTCAGATAGTACCAATTCCTATGTATATTGTTTTATTCCTATACATAGTTAACTATGATAAAGTTTAATTTATAAATTAGGCACAGAGATTAACAATAGCTAGATAACAAAATGCTATGATTATAATAATATACTGTAATAAAAGTCTGCACTTTGGGGCCAGTAAGTAAAATAAGGAT
>PVKS010052843.1:0-10594 GCA_004027875.1 Aplodontia rufa
TTCCCACAGCCCCTCCAGCATCTGTTATTGTTAGAATTTTTCATTTTTGCCACTCTAACAGGAGTGAGGTGGTATCTCATTGAAGTTTTGATTTGCATTTCCCTTATAGCTAATGATGTAGAGCATTTTCTCATATATTTATGGGCTTTCTGGACTTCCACTGGAGAGAAGTTCCTTTTGAGATCTTTAGCCCATTTATTTATTGGATTATTTGTGAGTTTGGAGTTTAGTTTCTTTAGTTCCCTGTATATTCTGGATATTAGCCCTCCGTCTGAGGTGTAGCAGGCAAAGGTTTTCTCCCATTCTGTAGGTTCTCTGTTGATGCTCTTAACTAGATCTTTAGCTGTGCAAAAGCTTTTTAGTTTAATTGCATCCCATTCATTTATTCTTGATTTTACAGCTTGAGCCATGGGAGTTTTGTTAAGGAAGTAGCGGCCTACTCCTGTATGGTGTAATGATGACCCTACTTCTTTTTCTAGTAAGTTTAAAGTTGTTGGTTTAATATCCAGGTCTTTGATCCATTTTGATTTATTTTTGTGCAGGGTGAAAGATAAGGATCCAGCTTCAGTTGTATACATATGGCTGTCCAGTTTGTCTAACACCAATTTTTGAATAGGCTATCTTTCTTCCAGACTATGCTTTTGCCCCCTTTAGCAAATATCAAATAGTTAAAGATATGGGGGCTTGTCTCAGGATCTTCTATTCTGTTCCACTGATCTTCAGTTCTGTTTTGATACCAATACCAAGTTGTTTTTACTACTATGGCTCTGGTCAGGGATTGAGATACCCCCTATTTCTTCCTTTTTATAGAGTAGTGTTTTGGCTAGTCGGGGTCTCCTGTTATTCCATATGAACTTCAGTATTGCTTTTTCTATATCTGTGAAGAATGCCATAGGTATCTTGATGGGGATTGCATTGAATCTGTATAGGGATTTGGGTAGAATGGCCATCCTTATTATATTGATTCTGCCTAACCATGAGCATGGAATGTTTTTCCGTCTACACAGGTCTTCTGTAATTTTTTTTTTTAGTGTTTGATAGTTTTCTTTGTAGAGGTCCTTAACATCCTTTGTAAGGTTAATGCCCAAGTATTTCATTTTTTTGGAGGAGATGGTGAATGGGAGAGATTTCCTGATTTCTTCTTCTGCGGATTTGTTGCTGGAGTAAAGAAATGCTAGTGATTTGCTGGAGTTGATCTTATAGCCAGCTACTTTGCTGAAAAGACCTATAAGCTCTAGGAGTTTTCTGGCTGATGTTATTGGGTCTTCTAGGTATAGAATTATGTCATCAGGGAATAGAGATAACTTAACTTCCTCTTTTCCTATACGAATACCTTTGATTTCCTTGTCTTGTCTGATAGCTCTGACAAGGGTTTCAAGGACTATATTGAACAAGAGAGGGGAGAGCGGACAGCCTTGTCTTGTTCCTGAATTCAGTGGAAATGCTTTCAGTTTTTCTCCATTGAGGATAATGTTGGCTATGGGTCTGTCGTAAATGGATCTGACATAATTGAAGTATCTTCCCTTGATCCCTATCTTTTCCAAAGTTTTGAGCATAAAATGGTGTTGAATTTTATCAAATGCCTTCTCCGTATCAATTGAGATGATTATATGATTTTTTATTTTAATTCTATTTATATGGTGAATTACATTTATTGATTTGTGTATGTTGAACCAGCCTTGTTTTCCTGTAATGAAGGCCACTTGATCATAATGTATTATCTTTTTAATGTGTTTTTGCATCCTATTAGCTAAAATTTTATTAAGGATTTTTGCATCAATGTTCATCAGGGAAACTGGTCTGTAATTTTCTTTCCTTGATGTGTCTTTGTTGGGCTTTGGAATCAGTGTAATGTTTGCTTCATAAAAAGTGTTTGGGAATGATCCCACTCTATCAATTTCTGGAAGAGTTTGTAGAGGATCGGTGTTAGTTCTTCTGTGAAAGCTTGGTAGAATTCGGCCGTATATCCATCCGGACCTGGGCTTTTCTTTTTTGGGAGAGTTTTGATTATTGTTTCAATTTCACTTTCTGTGATAGGTTGGTTGAGGTTTTCGATGTCGTCCTGTGTTAAAGAGGGGATGTCGTGTGTGTCCAAGAACCTGTCCATGTCTTCCAGGTTATCGAATTTGGCAGAGTATAAGTTTTCAAAATAGGTTCTGATAATCTTCTGCATCTTGGATGAGTCTGTGGTGATATCCCCATTTTCGTCTCTGATTTTGTTGATTTGATTCCTTTTGTTCTTCCTTTTGGTGAGGTTGGCAAGGGGTCTGTTGATTTTGTTGACTCTTTCAAAGAACCAACTCTTAGATTTGTTGATAGTTTGTATTGTTTTTTTGTTCTCAATTTCAAAAAATTAATCTATAGCTTTCTTAGGAAATATGTGTGTGTATATATATGCATAAATATGTATATATACGTCCATTTATTTATCCTCTTTGAGGTTCTATAAAGCATGGAAAGCAGCTTAAATAAGTATCTGAAGTAAAACAAATAGATATAAAATATTTGAATGAGGAAGCAGAACTGAATTGTATAGAATTAAAAGGCTAAGGCACAGTGTGAGGTTAACAGGTATACTCCTGCTGGAAGGACCTATAACCTTGCTGGCGATGGGGCTTGAAAGTGGCGCTAAATTGGTCAGAGGGCAATGCAAGGAAGGAGATGCCCTCGCCTATGCCATCTGCATAGTCTAGAAAAAGAGCTACCACAAAACCATTCCAAGAACTAGAAAGCAGCACACATTTCCCATTCTGAAATGAGAGAAATCAGTCCCTCGGGCTCTTTAAGGAGGGCACTGTGTAATGGGATAGTGACCTAGAAAACTAGTTTCTACAGAAACACTCATCCCAAAGCCATGTTGAAAACCGAAGTGTAAATTTACTCTAACAGAGTTTGGGCTCCCTGAATTTCCACAACACAATCAGGTTTCAGTTTCACATCAGTTTGGGAAATGTTCCTAGGTGCAATAACCTTGTGGCCCATAGGACATTTATTCTACTGGATTATGAATCCCAGTGCCAGAAATTCCTGGTCATTACAGCTATAGCCAGTGAAATAAAAAAAAATGATTCTCCTTCCAGATTCCAGAAATGCCACTGTCTTTATGCCCCTGAGGTGGGGTGGAAGATAAGGAGAGAATGTGTTCCTCCATCTCTTCCTGAAACAATTTCAGCAGCAATTAAATTTTATTGACTAAAACCCAAACATAGTAATTGTACAGATCACAAAAGGTAAGTCTACTACATGGAGAGAGTTATCACCCTAAGAGTGAAACCAGCAATTCTAATAGAAGAGTTTAGTGGCAATCATCTGCAGAAGGGTTCCACCCTGAGAAATGATCTCCAAATGGACATTTGGTGTGTGTGTGTGTGTGTGTGTGTGAGAGAGAGAGAGAGAGAGAGAGAGAATCTGGTATGCTGATTCATTCTGGTTCTGGAGGCAAGGTTGTTTAAGTGCTTTTGAAGCCTGCTTTAAATAATCCCTGAACACCATATAATTATATTTGAGTTTGTATTCATCAAGCAACCTCTGCTTATTAATTCAGTTTCCAAGAGCCAGAGGAAAGGAAGTATGGTAGATTGATCCAATGTGGTTAGAGTTATTCTTCATCCATGAATCCAAACTTTATAACTCATGCCTTCAGAGGGTGGAGATTATTTCTTCACCCCTTGAACCTGGGCTGGCCTGGTGATTTGTCTTGGCCAATGGAATGTAGTGGACATGAGACTGTGCCAGTTCTAAACCTAGTTCTCAAGAGTCCTTGAAATCTCTTCCCTCTATCTTCTGAATCCACAGCCACCAGCAGAACTTCTCTGCTGATCTCTGTTATGGTAAAAAAAAAAAAAAATCAAAAGCTTACTTGTTTTAAGTCTCTGAGTTCTGACATGGTTGTTAGGCTAATTGACATAAGAGGGCAATCTGATGTATTATTACTAGTAGAAAATTTGGGCCACCATTATAAATAAAGATACAACCGAAAGTTGTTATTACTAAACAACAACAACAAAACTCCTTGGCATTCTTATTTGTGTTTTAGTATCCTATAAGCCAGTTAATGAGGAAGCTCCTGTGAACATGAATAGCTCTGAATAAGTAGACAAATCTGAATTTATGGATTTGCAAGATGGAGGATCAGATGCTACCTAGACCAGTGATTTTCAAAACACTCCTTCCTGGATTCCAGCTTAGGTGTGAGAGGAAAGACAGGCCTCTCAAAGAACTAGAAGGGAGCAGTTAAAAAGCTCCCCACACAAATTAAAAATAAATGTTTAAGGAGATGAAAATGGTAATTACTGTGTTTTGATCTTTGCACATTGTATGTGTGTATTGACCACATGGTATCCCATAAATATACACAATGATTATGGGTCAAGTAAAGTTAAGTTATTTTTAAATCTCAAAATTTAAGTCACCAAAACCCTATTTCCTCCTAGTTTACGTGACAGACTTGTTTTCTCTGAAAGTGTCTTTAATTACCCTGGAATTGCTTTGCACCTGCTGCTGTGACTTCTCTAGCAGGTCCCCTCTTAGTGCTGTGATTTCCACTCTGTTGGTCTGCATTTCAGCAGCTCTCCTCAGGGAAATGACAGGGAGTTGTGCACAAAAGTACTTGTCACAAGAGAAGCTAGGAAATACCAACTTTTAATTGGAGTCTACAATGGTGTCTGTGACCATTTCTGACCCCCTGGCATTTTCATTTTTCTGAGTTTTGTCATCACTTTTATTTTGAGGAATTTGGTAGGGCCTGGCCCCTCTCTCCCACGAGTCCCCAGTGTCTGTTATGCTCTGGCTGAGTCTCATTATTGCCACTACTACTGGGCGGGATGATCTTTTGAAAGCAGGAACGGAGGCCTCTGGGATTCACTAATGATACCCGGGGAGATGCAACAGAGCCTACTGTCTGGGGAATGCCACAGGGGAAATGTACAAGGAATGAAAGATGGATTTCCTCTCGTGAATGCTAAAGGAGTAGTGCCAGAATTCTTAGGATATCCATACAAGTAAATAAATAAGATTTAGGATTTAGCTTAGAAAATAGCTAGGAACTTTGGGAATATTTTTGTGAAATTCAAATTTTGCCCATGCTGTTTCTCCTGTTAGGAAATTGAAGACAGCGTTATGGTTGAGAGATTCCTGGAGCAGGGATAGAGGGCCTGGATTGGAGACACACCTGGGTAACACCCTGGCTGTGCCGTGCTAACTTTATGCCTTCTGGCAAGTTACATAGCTTTTATGAGACTTGGTAATGTGAGAATGGTATTAAATTTGTCCGGAGGATTAAATAATTTAAATGTGTATAATTCCTAGCCGGGAACCTGAAGCATAAGCACATCTGGCAAATGTTAGCTCTTCAAATTTCCTCTCTCTTTTCACCCTTTCTGACTTTAGGTTTTCTTGTTGCTGTTTGCTTGCTTACTTGATTATATATGTATTTTTTTATTCTGCAAAATTAAGAATGGGTTTTTGGAAAGCAAGATGACATTTACATTAAAATCTCATATATGGCATTATATATGACATTTATATAAAAATTTAAGGTAAGAAATCTGCTTTTTGCATAATAATCTCATAATAAAGTGTTCTTGGGTTCTGGGCAGTGTGCATCAGGACATGTTCAAAAGACAGAGGGGCAGAAGGAGGCACACAGGGAAAGGTGGGAGCAAGTGCTCAAGAGTTTACATTTCAGTGGAAACCACTGATTGTGCATCTTCTGCCTGTACTATAGGAATGCTTCAGTTCGCTGGGAACATGCGTTCTTGCATGTTCTTGCATAATCTCACCTATGTAACTATGCACTGAACAATAGTCCCAACAAGAAGCAACAAAATGGGCTGGGGCAGTGGCTCAGCAGTTACGGCACTTGCCTGGCACACATAAGTACGTGAGTTCAAACCCCAGCACCACATACACAATAAAGTTTTGGAATAACGAAGACCACATGAAAAAATAAATAAAATAGATTCTGTCTTTCTTTCTCTCACGCTGTCCTCTCTCTTAAAAAAAAAAAAAGCAGCAAAGTTATAGTCATAGCAAGACTCATGGTTGCTTCAAAATAATGTCATTTCTCATTACTTTTCTATTTTTTCTAATTAAAGCATTCTTTAGTCTTTAAAGATCATTTGTGCTATTTGCTCCTTATTCTTTTATTAGTGGATCCAAATAGTCAATAAATTCTCATCACTTCCCCTAGTCATTAAAAAATAGAGCAATGTTAATTCCCCATGGGTTCAACATGGGATGAACCTTCTATAAAGGTTGTCAAACAGGCTTATTGCTTCTGTCTAGGCAGTCAATTTCTAGAAGCAGCAGTACTGGATTGTAATTCATCTTTTATGTTCATGGATTTATCAGGAAGCATTTAATTACACTGCTGCTTTATAATATTTGGAATAAAATGACTGGTAAAGCACAGTACACTAAGACAGCAGTCAAGAATGCATGTAGAGGAAAGGGAAGTCATCCTGACTAGTCAACTGCTCAACCCGTTGCTGAGTTCTTCCATCACATTCTCTCACAGGAGTCCTGTGATTCAGTGTTTTAAACTCCTGTTTTCTGAACAGGAAACTGAAGTCCCAATATTTCAAATGAATTGCTTGCAAACCAAAAATTTAAACAAAAGGCTGCTACTTGACATTTCAATCCATACCCTAGCTTCCATTCCCAGCAGCCTCCAAGGCCGTGGTTCTTACCTTTAACTGCACATTGGAATCATCCAGGAACCTATAAAAAATCGTCAATGCCCAACGCAGTACCAAACCAGGACAAAAAAGATAGAGGAGTCACACTAACTGACTTCAAGTCCTGCTATAAGATTCAGTGATCATAATAATGTTGCATTGGTGAAAGGAATAGAGAGCTTGGAAGTGGATTCACACAAATAAATTCAACCCATCTTTGATGATAGAGCAAAGGTAATTCAGTGCAGAAATTATAAGCTTTTCAACAAATGGTACTGGAACAATTGAAAGTCTACATGTTAAAGAAAAATAGAACCAACACAGACCTTACACTTTAACACAAATTCACTCAAAATGGACCATAGTTGGGCTGGAGTGATGGCTCAGCAGTTGGAGTGCTTGCTTGGAAACTCCAGCACCACATGGACGACTAAGTGTCAGAGAAAATGAAGGCCAGATGAAAAAATGAATAAAATTGATTCTCTCACTCTCTTTCTCTCTCTCACTGTCTCCCTCCCTCTCTCTCTCCAAAAAATGTGTACACACACACACACACACATGTATGGATCATAGTCCTAAGTATTTTATGCAAAACTTTAAAACTGTCAAAGGAAACAGGAAAGAATCTATGTAACCTTGGTTCAATAAGGAATTTCTAGATACATGAATAAAAGCATGAGTTATGGAAGAAAACATGAGAAATTGGACTTTATAAAAATTAAAAACTCTGTGACAGACATTGTTAAGAAAATTAAGAGCGAGCAGGGCTGGAGCGGTAGCTCAGTGGTTGCAGCGCTTGCCTGGCATGCGTGAGGACCCCAGGTTTGAACCCCAGCACCATGTAGACAATGAAGTGTTGGATCAATAAAAGCCACAAGAATAACTAAATAAAATTGATCCTCTCTCTCTCTCTTCCCCCTTTCCTTTAATAAAATCAATTAAATTAAATTAAACTAAGAAAAAGAAAATGAAGAAAAGAGAATTTTGCAGGACTGGGAAAATATTTATAACACACATCGAATAAAGTATTTGTATTCAAATATAAAAGGAACTCTTAAAACTTAAAACAATAAAAAATAAATTATCAAATTTTAAAACAGACAAAATGTCTGAACAGAGAGTTTGCCAAAGAAGATAAAGAGATGGAAAATTAACATGTGAAAGGTATTCATCATTTGTTACTAGGGAATTGCAGATTACAAACAGATAACAATACACACCATTTAAAATGGCTAACATTACAAAAACAATAAGAACTCCAAACACTAATCATTAATTGCTGACAAGGATACGGAGCAACAAGAACTCTTGTTCCCTGTTGATATGAATGTAAAATGTCTCAGCCACTTGGGAAGACAGTGCAGCAGTTTCTTATTGTACAATTCAGTAATTGAACTACTACATATTTACTGATTTGAATGCTTAAGACACTGCTTGGAAATGCTATGTCCACACAACGTCCTTCATGTGATTATTTATAGCAATTGTCTTCATAATTGACCAAACTGGAAGCAACCAAGATATCCTTCAACAGATGAATGGATGATCAAACTGCAGTAATTCGTACAATGGAATATTATTCAGCAATAAAATGAAATGAACTGTCAAGCCATAAAAAGACATGCATGAATCTTTAATGCATGCTGCTAAGTGAAAGAAGCCAGTGGGGAAAGGTTGTGTATTTTATGATTCTAATTATATGACATTCTGGAAAAGACAAACCTACAGAGACGGTAGAAAGATCAATGGTTCCCAGAGGCAGAGGAGAAGAGAGGGTTGAATAAGTGAACTATAAGGGATTCTTTCAGACAGTGAAATTATTCTGCATTATATTATAATCATGGTTACATAATATTATGCAATTATCAAATCCGTTGAACTTAATAGCAAATTTAAGAGTTAACTCTTAATGGAACTTAAGAGAGAACCTTAATGTGCAAATATTTTTTTAAAAAAACTATTGAGAAGATTGGGGAAATCCTAGGTTGAAATACAGAATTTTGATGATCTGTGTTACAAAGATGGGAAACATCCTCCCTGAATGGTGTGGAGGGAAAAAGTAGCATTAGAAGTGAATAAACTCTGTAAGTCTAAAAACTAAAGGAACTGTAAATAATCATTGTACTCTGGTTGATAAAGTTGTGTTCTCTGGGTGGGGTCACATTAGCAATTCTCATGATGCTATACAGGCTTACTGTATTTGAACAACTAAGTAAATGGATGGACAATGGTAGGACCCACATTTCTCACTGTAGGTATGGGAGGTTGCAGATAGGCAAGAGGAGGAGTATAGGATTGTCCACATAGTGATAGATTAGAATTGGGTGTAATGATACGAACTCCTGTTAACTTAATACAGATATAGAATGTTCCATGTGGAAATATTTCTAGGTAACGTATAGAAATATATATGTTTATATACATGAGTTATACACATATATTTCCTTGGTTCATCAGCCTAGATGATCTAGAACTGGTGACAACCCATTAGTAACAAGCATACCTAGCATGAAGATTTTGGTTTCCACTGTAACTCTCACGCAAAAGAAACCATGGCTTGGGAAAGTGACCAATTCTAGGACTAAAGTAGGAAATATAAAAGATAAACATGGAATTCCAAAAGTAAGGAAGTACACAGAAAACACACTCACACACAACAATGGGGACATGTCAAAGAAACAGAGTCAACTAAAAGAACCCCCAGTGGCCAAAGAAGGAATATTGGAACATCAAAAGAAAGTTGTAGTGCTGGATTGAAACCTAAGGCACAAAATAAATACACATGTTTATACCACAATGAGTAAATTATTGACTAAATTTTAAAGCGGTGGAAAATAGGTAAATTTTCTATGATAAAGAATTCCAAGTAACATATTTATGTACTCTTCTCCTAAGGAACTGGAACATATCTCCCACTGTAGGTTAAACACGATCCTTTCCTTCCAGAGTACAGAATGGAAGAGGCAAAAACGGAGCCACTTCATACTGGAGAAACCTGAAAGATGCACTTCCTCAGCCATGATCAAGGTCAGTGTCAGGAGTCAGGTAAATAGCATGTACTCTTGATTGGGTACGATAAATATGGCACTGTTCTTCAGTGGTCTCCTTCCCCAAAGCTCATAAACCCAATCCATCGTGAGTAAAACACGAAATAAATCCCAACTGAGGAACATTCTATAAATAGTGCCCAATATTCTGCCAAAAAAAAAAAGAGTCAAAGCTGTCAAAAATAAGAAGTTTGTACACTGTTACAACTAACAGTCTAAGGAAATGTGATGATGAAATGTAATGAGATATCCTAGATAGATTCTGGTCAGGGGGGAATGAACATTAGGGAATCTCTGAAGAGTTGTGAATAAAATATGACTTTAGTCAATATTGCTTCATTAAGAGTAACAAATGGGGGCTGGAACCATGGCTCAGGGGTTCCGGTGCTTGCCTGGCATGCGCAGGAACGTTGGTTCAAACCCCAGCACCACATACACAGCAAAGTGTTGAATCAATGAAAGCCACATGAAAAACTAAATAAAATTGATATTCTCTTTCTCTCTTTCTCTCTCTCTCTCTCTCTGTCCCTCTAAGAAGCTAATAAAAGAATAAACTGTATATGAGCTAAATAGGAATTTTCTGGGGCTGGAGCAGTGGCTCAGCGGTTATGGTGCTTGCCTGGCATGCACAGGTACGAGAGTTCAAACCCCAGCACCACGTACACAACAAAGTCTCAGAGCAACAAAAGCCATGTGAAAAACTAAATAAAAAATTGATTCTCTCTCTCTCACTGTCCCCTCTTTCTTTTAAAAAAATAAATAAGTAGGAATTTTCTGTACTATTTTTGCAATTTTTCTAGAAAACTAAAATTATTCTAAAATAAAACACTTATTTTTAAAACTTTGCAATGCCTGGGCACCACCCCTGAG
>PVKS010052844.1:0-10598 GCA_004027875.1 Aplodontia rufa
TGGATGATCAACTGGGGCCTCTAGTGAGTTTGGAGCCCCCTGTCAAACCGCAGCTGCAAATCCCTTTCAGGGAGTCAGAATGGTAAGGCTTTTGCTGTCTTGGTTATTCACCATAGCTAGGCTGTGGTTGGTGGGGTCTCAACTCAAATCAAAGAGGCAAGGTTCCAGGGACTCCTTACAAGTTGTTTCCTAGGCACCCCCGTTTGTATTTTTCTGCTGGATACTTCCATACCTCCAACTTCTTCAATCTTCAAACTTCAGACTTGAAGCTTTGGGGGAAAGGGATTGAAGGGTAGGGAGTAGCATGGGGACAATGAGAGCAAAGCAGAACCTTTCCCTTGCTTTTCCTGGCCAATGCACCCAGCTGATCCTGGTCTCTTTCAGATCCTTAATCTATGGATGATGAAGAATTAAAGTAGCAGGCACCAAGGTGAAGCAAAGTCTTTATTTCAGAGCTTAGAGAGCAAAAGGAGTGGACAGGAAAGGATTCCCAATTGAGAAGGGGGCCTCAGAGATGAAGACCCCCACTTAACTTGGGGTTTGACTTTTTATCCTATTCTAGAGGGAATCTGGATCTTCTTTCTCCTCCCCATCAGCCTAGGTCATCCTGCCATTCTCTCTTCCCTTACTGTGCAAGTCTGTATTTCTTATGACAAGTGTGTTCTTTTTTTTTTTTTTTTTTCCGTTTTTTGTTTTTCTTAAGAGAGTGGGAGAAAGAATGTTCCATTTAGTATTTCCTGTGGCTTTCACTGCTCAGACACTGCTTTGGTTCCATGGTGCTGGGGTTCCAATGTACATTCTCTTTCTTGCCTGGCAAGTGCCATTACCAAAGCTCTGGTCCAGCACCATTTTTTTCTTCATTTTTAGTAACTGAGGTGCTTGCTGAAGCTCGGCCTGCCCTTGAATGTCTGGACCTGCCTGATCTGGCTGCCATGGGTCACTGAGGTCTTTTTCTTTCTGCTCCGTGTTTCTGCCTATTTTTTCTGACTCTAGTTCCCCTCCTGTCTGTGCTCACCATGTTCCAAACGTAAGCAAGCAGTGTCTCACTGAAATGCGCGTCCTCTTCCTAACCCAGCTCCTTTAGGACTGGCTGTAAATTCTGGTTTCCGCTTTCCTCCCACCTTTCAGATTCTGCCTTCACCACTCAGTTTCACAGCATCATCAATCATTGGCTCCTCATGCTGCATTCAAAGAGCACTACGTCTTTATTGTCATGTTTTTTAACTTTGTGACATATGGCATTGGTGAAAAGATTTCTTTTCTAGGGGTGAACGTTTCTCCTGAGTGGAAAAAGGAGAAAGCCCTGGAATTTCAGTTTAAAATCTACCTGTGCTTTTCTTTATCTTCCCTAGACACAGACACCTTACCAGAGTGTCTTGGATTGAGGTCAATTAGGACACTTTACAGGGTGATATGTCCTCAAACAATGTCCTATTTCTGAAGACTGCCATAAGATGCCCACAGCTGCCCTGTGTCCTGCTGAGTGGGGGGAGTTTCAGGCCCTGGGTCAGCTCCTCCTAGAGAACTTCCTGAGGTGTGGGGTGGAGGCTCTCAGGGGAGCAGCTGGAGGCACTGGAGCCGAGGAATATCCTGGAATCAGCATCATCTAGATACCTCACTCCTTGGGACATTGTTTCTCCCCAAGTCCAGTTCCAATTCTTTAGAGACATACTGCTCAGTATGGAATGCTGGTGTTGAGGGAAAATGACACACATAATTGCTATCCTCTGGAGTCTCTAAATTGTGATGGGAGAGCAGTTATCCCTAGGGGCATGGAAAGGAGACCTAGGAAGGTGGCTCAAAGCCCATAGCCCTTCAGCCAGCAGTCAGGATTGGGAGGATGTGGTCAATGACAGAAGGCCTGACCCAGAGGTGGTGTCCAGCAGGTCTGTGTCCAGTCCCCAGCCCGTTCTTTACTTAGAAAGTGATTTTGTTAAGTTCCTCAGGTGGTGTCTTTATTTGGGTATTATTTCATGTGAATTCCAGGGCATTTGGTGATGGTAACTGGGATAAGAAATTTGGAAAATCTGTTCAGTTATAGTTGTAGAAAAGTGCATGTATTTCCACAAGAGAGTGTGTGGAGGAATTGGTGAATTATGCGTGATCACCAAATATCAGTTCCTCTGCTTTGCAAGTGTGTGCGCGTGTATGACTCTGTATCCTATCCTGTGAATCACACATCTGTGTTCAGCCTGAATCCTGTGGGACAGGACTTGACATCACCTAGAAATGTGGACGAAATGACTTGTGGTCTTGCAAGTAGTAATTGTACGACGTGTTTATTGCCTTAAAGAGATAGATAATTTTAATTATGTGAAGGGGATAATTTTTTAAAATATATTTTGAGAGTGAAAGAGAGAATCACTGTTATTTATTTTTTCATCTTGTTTTTGTTTTTCTGACAGTTGTGTATGTGGTGCTTGGGTTTGAGTCCCCCCTCAAGTCAGGCAAGTGCTGAAATGCTGAGCCACCGCTCCAGCCGCTGAAGGGGATAATTTTATTTTTTCTGTTGCTATTAAAAATTAACTGCATTACAGCTAACCAAAATTTGAGTAGTGTTTTAGTTGGTTTTCTCCAGAGAAGCCGAGTCAACAACCGGGGTACTTTTCAGACATTATTTCGTGTTAAATTCATTTATCTTTTTATTTCCTTGGTCTTTCCATAAGCTTCTGCACATCAGTTCACTTTTTGTCTAAATACTGCTCATGTTTGTCTTCAGGTAGTGCAGCTTCTTTTCATTGGTTCATTTTAGTTAGATGGAGCATTTTTAATTTTAATTGTGGTGAATTCATACATTTCTTTCTTTGTACCTTTCAGTATTTTTATCTTTTTTAGATAAGAAAACTGTGGGGGGACTAGAGAGGTGGCTCAATGATAACAGCACTTGGCCCATGTTCTGTTCCCAGCACTGCATAAGCAAGTAAATAAAGGAAAAACCAACCAGGGAAACATTTAAACAAGGAGAAAAGAAAAACCTATGTGACAGGATGCATGTTGGGCTCCCAGATGTAAATCCTTCATTTCCCCTCCTGGCTACTGGGACTGGACCCTTCTGGGGCCATGGGCAACAATCAGAGTCTGGCTCCTAACTTGGGAATGTGTTTCCCTCTGCAGCTGGGTTTTTCTTCTCAAGTGTGAGTAAAGCAGCCTCCCTACCTGAGCTAGGTCAAGGGTGAGTTTTCCTTTTTTTAGTTCTTTTTTTTGCATACTACTGCTATATAACTCATGTATCCACATGTTTAATAATAGTATTCCCTTGTTGTCTTTTTATTATCCTTGCTGAAAATAAGTTGATGCATTTTTAAGTGTGGGGAGGCCTCAGCCCAGATGAGGGATTCTGTCTCCCTCCTTTCCAGGGTGTCCTCAACTATCACCCAGCTTCTCTGTGATACTGCAGCCAATAACCTGTCCTTCTGGTCTCTTCTGGCCATGAGTGTGACACTTGTCCTGTCACTGAGGTCTCAGAAGTGCAAGGGGCCTGGAACTCTGTCTAGTCAGGTGGGCCCATGGGGCGTGAGTGGCCTTGCACAGTGTCACAGCCTTTTGTCTCTCACCCTGACACAGCTTAGGTTCCATCTGGAGTGTTCCGTCTTCTCTTCCTCAAATGCCTATGACTCAGCCTCTATCACCCTCTCACCTGCAGGTGCTTGGAGATCCTCAGGAGGACCCAGGACTCCAGAAGCCTGGAAATGGTGAGTGTGGTCCAGGATTTCCCAGCTGGGCAGGGGCTGGTTAAAATGATGACAGCCTTGTTTGGGGCATTTGCAGTCTTCCCTCTGTCAACTTCAGAATCAGCTGAGCAAGACCACAGTCAGATTCCTGTGGCACTGGCCCTTGGTTTCCTTGTCACCTGCTGTCAATAGGATGGATCAGGTATGCAGTGAGACCCCATCGCATCCTGTCCAGGGGCTGCCTTGGCCAGGACCGTTTTCCCTAGCTCTGCACACCCTCCCCAGATCCCCGCAGAGAGCACTGAATGCAGGAATGCTTTAAGGGGTGCTAGGTTGGGTGTGGCATTCCTGTGTGGGGGACTAGTGGTCCCCTCCCCAGATCCCCGCAGAGAGCACTGAATGCAGGAATGCTTTAAGGGGTGCTAGGTTGGGCGTGGCATTCCTGTGTGGGGGACTAGTGGTCCCTTCCTTCCTTATTCACTGCCCTCAACTGTTTTCCTCAAATCTTCCAGTGTCCACCAAGCAGGCTCCAAGTACCCTATTCATTTGCCCCTAGTCTAGTAGGAGACACCCCAAATTCCAGTTGTTTCTGCATTTAAATTCGGTGACATCTATCCCCCGGGTCACAGGATTATCTTCTTACTTGTGGCTTATTCAAATGGACACAGTATTTTAGCTATCTTTTTTTTTTTCAGTGAGTAATGTATGGTACCTTTTATTTTTTTTATATATTTTTTATTTATTATTAGAATGCAATCAATTTCCAGCAATCAAGAATAAATGTAGAATGTCAGAGCAAGCTGATGCTGATGCCCTTTCATGGTTTCCCCCCTTGGGTTCCTCACAGTTCCATGTCTTCCCCTAGTGAACCCCCTTGTTAATTGGGCTTCTCATTGAAGTCAAAGGTTTCCCACTGAGTTGATTACCCCATACTCCCTCCCTCTGGTCTCCTCGATAGCCTTCTTGTTCCCTCCACCCCCATTGACACCCCCCATATATCCCAGCATCCTAGGCAGAGTACCCCCGTTCTTGAGAAATTCATTGACATTGTTCTTAGCTTAGCCATCAATCACACTGTTTCTGATTGCATTCTGGCTTCCACAAATGAAAGAAAACATTCGGCCCTTGAGTCTCTGAGTTTGGGATATTTCACTTAGCATAATTTTTTCCATCTCCATCCATTTGGCTACAAATGCCATAATATCTTTTCTGTAATAGTTAAGTAGTATTCCATTGTATATATGTACCAAATATTTGTGAATCCAGTCATGAAGTGAGGGAGATCTCGGTTCCATAATTTAACTATAGTAAATTGAGCTGCTGTAAACATTGATGAAGCTGTATCTCTATTATATGCCACTTCTAGCTCTTGGGAAAATACCCGGAAGTGGGATAGCGTGTCAGAAGGCATTTCCAGGCTTGAGTTTTTGAGAAGTCTCCACACTGCTTTCCAGAGTGGCTGAGGCAGTTTTCAGTCCCACCAGCAATGTGACAGTGTTCCTTTCTTCCCACAGCCCTTCTAGCATCTGTCATTGTTCGTATTCTTCATTTTTGCCCCTCAGACAGGAGGGAGGTGGACTCTCAGTGAATTTAGACAAATTGGATCCTTATCTCTCACCCTGCACAAAAATTAAATGAAAATTGTTCGAAGATCTGGATATTAAACGAGCAACTTTACAATTGCTTGAAAAAGAAGTAGGCCCAACACTACATGGCATATGGTTGGTTTAACCTGCCTTAACAAGACTCCCATGGCACAAGCATTAAAGTCAAGAATAAATGAATGGGATACAATTAAAATAAAAAGCCTTTGCACGGCTAAAGATTTAGTCAAGAGTGTCAAGAGAGAACCTACAGAATGGGAGAAAATGTTTTCCTCCTACACCTCGGACAGAGGGCTAATAGTCAGAACATACAACAAACTCAAATAAACACCAAAACCACAAATAATACAATGAGTAAATGGGCTACCTATCCAAAAACAAATTTCTCAATGGAGGAAGTTGAAAATGCCATAAAGATATGAGAAAATAATCTGTATCACTAGCAATCAGAAATTGGAAATCAAAACTTCACTAAGATTCCACCTCAGTACTGTCAGAGTGGCAAAAATGAAAAACACGAACCGTGGATGGCACCTTTTAAAGCATTTGCCTGTTGTTTGTGAATATTTGCAGAAGAGGGAAGCAGAGTATAACTATGTAGAATTCGAGTAGCTATATCTTGTCCCACTCTTCCTTTATTGTCCCCAGATAGAGGCAACTAGTCTTACGTAGGAGTAGACGCAATGTATTACGTGAGTTTCCCTTAGGAAACGCCAGGATCCTATGTCCTCAGCCACTGTCTTGTTGTTTCCTGGGACTGCGACAAAGTGCCCAGAGCTTCCATGTCCTGCAGGGCACAAGGAATTTCACGTCCAGGGTTAGCTGCTCCCAGAGGACAGCCTCAGTTGTGGGGTGGAAACTCTCAAGGTAGCAGCTAGGGTCCTGGGGCTGTGGAGTCTCCTGGAAGAGGGTAATCTACACAGCTATGTCTTTGGACATTGTCTCCCCCAAGCCCAGTACCATTGTTTAAACACACATTGCCCAGGCAGTGGCATACTAGAGTTGAGGGGGAAGGTCGGAACTTATTTCTGCCCTGTGGATTTTTTCACAGTTGTGATGAAATAAACCCTCTCCCAAAGGAAGCACCCACCGCTGCAGTGGTGTGAAACCTGGAAAGTTATGTGTGCTTGGGCCGTAGACCAGGGTCTCCTGGGAGGGTGTTCCTCAAGTATTTCCGTGAGAAGGACCCAGGTGGGAGCATGTCCCAGTCCCTTGGATGAACTTAATTGACACTTTAGCCTGACATGTTGAACGAGAAGGTGAACTGTATTTAAAGAGGCTAGAAAGAGTGTGTTTCAAAAAGCATGCACACATACATGGATGTGTATAAACTTATATGGGCACAGATTTTCCTTCCATTCATTAAAATTGTTCCTGACCTTTGTTCTTCCCATGAGCATGGGTAGAAGGACTGAGATCTGCTCTTTCCTTTGGGTGGCTTCAGTGTAATTCCAGGTCGTAGACTCAAGAGTTGTGTTAGGAAAAACAGAGAAGATGTCTTTCCCATTGTTGCTGCAAAATGATTGGATTCCCTCCAAAAGAGTGGCAGATAAATTGCTGACTGACGAGGATTTATGAAAACACCACTTCCTGTGCTCTCGGGTGGAGAATTTGTGACAGTGCATGCCTTTCTCCTTGTATTTGGACTTAGTAGATAAATATAGTATTTGGGGGTTACCTCAGCCACACCTAGACATTCCCAGGTGTGATCATTTGCTTATTGAATTTCCACTTGCCATGAAAATAATCATGAAATGACATCCCTGCTATCTGAGAAGGAAGGACACGTGTGTCTTTTCCATAAGATGCTAGGGCTGTTTCAGACTCTTACCCAATGTCCTGTAGTTACAGTTTCCTCTCAGAGTGACCCCATGCTAATTTTCTTCATGGGAGGAGTTGTCGCTGTAGGTATGAGATTGCAGGCCCACAGAGATTCTCTGTCTAACACCGTCTGCTGTGGAGTCTGCATGTGGGAGACTCCTAGACGTCTGTCTGCTCCTTGTGTCCTTAAAAGTCGTTTTTCTCAAGTTCAGCTGGAAACAAAGCACAGCTGGTTGAGGGCGTCATGGGATTCCATACAACAGGAGGCCTTTTGCAGAGAGTTTAGATCCAGGTGAAGTTCAGTGTCCTTTCTTGGACGCGCATTGTCTTTTCACTTATTTCACTGTATTTTGATTTATTACACTTTGTTCCCTTTCTGTTATAATCACTGTTATCTCTTTTGTCTTTTTCCCCTGTACCAGGGATTGAATCCTGGGTTCTTAACCACTGAGCCACATTCCCAGCCTGTTTTTATTTTCTATTTTGAGGTAGGATGTCACTAATTGCTTAGGGCCTTGCTGAGCCTGGCTTTGAACTTGCAGTCCTCCTGCCCCAGTCTCCTAAGCCACTGGGATCGCAGGCATGGGCCACCACACCTGGACTGCCTCACTTGACATGATCACAGGGAGCCATTCCGTGTCTCTTAGGTGGAACAAGAGTGGTGGAGCACAGTGTCCTTGCTGTTCCTCCCCGTAGCCCCAGCTTTATTAGACGTGACAGCTGTGCATGTGGAGCTGAATGAAGAGATGAAAACTGCTGGAGGAGGCGGAAAGACACAGCTTTTCCTTGCTCTGCTTCACAGTGCTGTGTGCCCTGCGTGTCCTTTTCCAGGTTGTTTTTAAATTATTCTGGGTGTAATGTTGTTTCTCATGGCTGATGCTGTTCTGAATTCTCTGTGCAGGTTTTGGTGTAGGTCTTCATTTTGAACCCACTGTGGTAAGTCTTTGGGCCTGGGTTCAGGGTCCATCCAGTAGCCAGCTCTCTGCTACCAGGTCATCTCAGTCCCTGGAAACTGAGTGAGTGTAGGCATGTGAGGAGGTTTGTGTGAAAACTGTGTGCCTATTTGTGTTAATGCCAACTAAGTTTTGTAGTGGTTTTATCTTTTTGCTTAATTCCTATTTATTATTTAAAAAGTTGTTGACCTATTTCCTGCTAAGTGTTGTTTTCATTACTTTTTAAAATAATTCCCATGTTCGTGTTTGTGCATGTAACTGAGTTTGGCATATTTATATTTGTATTCTTCAATTTTCCTGGTTTCCTTTCTTCGTTTCTGGCATTTGCTTTTTTTTCCTGTGTGCATTCTCTTTAAGATTTTCTACATGTAAGATGATTTCATCTAAGGCAGAGAATTCTAATTCTTGTTACAAAATTGAGTTCTTTTCATTTCATTTTTTTACTTTTTCTAATTATCCTGGCTGTGCATTTCTGTGATGGTTGAATGATGGTGGAGGATTGAGCAGGTCTCCTGTACTGTGCTGAATCCTAGGAGAAGATGGTTCTTGGGTTCATTGTTAACTATTATGTTCCTCTGTTTTCCATGGATCGTATGTTTTCTACTGAAGCAGTTGTTTATTAGATTGAGTTTCTTGTGTGTTACTATAAATGTATGGAGTTCTTTTCAAATGCATTTTTTGCATCAACTGAGGTGGCTGCATGTTTTAGTCATGCTGTAGCCATGGTATGTTACCTTGATTGATATTCAGGTATTAAACCATCTTATAACTTGGGATAGGTTTCCCTTGTTCATGATGTATAATCCTTTAAATTTGTCTGGTGTTTGAGGAATTTTGCATAAAAATTCAAAAAATGTTTATCTGGAATTCCTGATATAATCTTTGGTTTTTTTGTTAGCATGGTTTTGTCCTTATAGAATGCACATACAGATGTTACCCGTTCTTCAGTTTTTAAAAAGTATTTGAAGAGCATTGGCATTAAGTCTTAAAAGTTTTGTGAATTTCAGGGGTGAAACAAACTGTTCCTGGGGTTTTGTTAAGTATGATTTTCTTTGTCAGTGTCTAGAACCGTCCACATTTTCCACTTCTTTATGCCTCATCCCCATGCACCATGTGTTTCTGGACATCTGTCCACTTCTTCAGTGTTGCTCAGTCTGTTGTAACCTTGGGGACTTGTTAACCAAGGTGTGACACATGCAATTCTTTCAGCTGTGCTCTGTTTTAAGTGTATTCTGCAATTGATGCAGTATCTTGTGTGTGTAGGGGATGGGGCTTGCTGATGACTGTGCAGTGGCTTCATTATCAGGATACCAAGGTCTCCCAGGTTCTTCCTTCTTTTTTTTTTAATTTTTTTTATTAGATGGAAATGGAGATACAATTGAGGCGGAAACATTATCAAACATTCAGAACCAATGTATATATACTTAGTCATCCAGGGCTAATGCCATATCATGGATGTCCAGCTTGGGTTCCCCCTGTTGCTTGTTCCCCCAGAAGAACTACTGAGTTAAATGTATATCTCATGTAGGACAGAGATCTTTTTCTGAGATGATTCCCCCATATTCCCACCCTCAGTCTCCTAGGATTTCTTCCTTCCCGCTCCTGGCCCTTTCTCTACTCCTTCAAGTGTCCTAGGGAGTCATCTCCCTGTTGTATTGAGAATCATACAATTTGAAATTATTATTAGCTTAGCCGTCTAACATACTGCTTCCCCATGTATTCTAGCTTCTAAAGATGAGAGATACCACTCGGCCGTTCAGTCTCTGAGGTTGGGATACTTCACTTAGCATCATTCCTTCCATCTCCATCCACTTGGTTGCAAAAGCCATAATATCATCTTCTCTCATGGCCGAGTAGTATTCCATTGTATACATGTACCAAAGTTTGTATCCACTCGTCGAATGAGGGGCATCTGAGTTGGTTCCATAATCTAGCTATAGTATATTGAGCTGCTCTAAACATTGAGGAAACCACATCACTATAATAGGCTGATTCTAACTCTTTTGGGAAAATACCCAGGAGTGGGGTAGCTGGGTCATAAGGTGATTCCATCCTTAATTTTTTGAGGATTCTCCACACTGCGTTCCAGAGTGGCTGAACCAGTTTGCAGTCCCACCAGCAGTGTAACAGTGTTCCTCTTTTCCTACATCCCCTCCAGCATCTGTTGTTGTTAGAATTTTTCACTTTTGCCACTCTAACAGGAGTGAGGTGGTATCTCATGGAAGTTTTGATTTGCAGTTCCCTTATAAGTAATGATGTAGAACATTTTCTCATACATTTATGGGCTTTCTGTACTTCAACTGGTGAGAAGTTTCTTTTTAGATCTGTAGCGCTTCCTTCTTGACTGCTTCTTGGCCCTTACTTTTCTCTGAGCTAGGCAGGAAGATTAGAGGGAGATGGATTCTGGTGTGTGTGTTTCCCCAGAAGGTTTGACTCATAGTCTCAGGTGATTCAGCCTTTGAGGTGCAGTTGTTTTTCAAGCAGGAATTAGGAATGATGGAACTCTCTGGGCATACTGGAAAATGGCTCCTTTCCCTCCCTATGCTGGA
>PVKS010052845.1:0-10600 GCA_004027875.1 Aplodontia rufa
AAATCAAATAAGGGGCTGGAATGGTGGCACAGCAGTTGCAGTGCTTGCCCCACATGTGCAAGTACATGGGTTCCAAACCCAGCACCCACATACACAACTAAGTGTTGGAGCAATGAAAGCCATGTGAAAAACTCAATAAAAATTGATTCTGTCTCTCTGTCCTTCTCTTTTAAAAAGAAAAAAAAGAAAAGCAAACAAACATGCTTCAGAAAAATGCCTTCTAATTTTTATCCAAGTGCCTCCACACCCCAAGTTGGGAAGACACAAACTGTGAGGCTCAGTTGCCAGCATCTGCTCCACATTAGGACATCCACATCTCACTTCAGAAGTGTTGGAGACCGGACTCCAACATGAGGCCCAGCTGGCCTGTAAAAGATTTGGTGGTAAACAACACTGTCCCAGCCAGTTTGTACCTTCCTTAGTGACATAATGCCTGACCGCATGACTAAACCATTAGGCCACTCAGTTGTTACAATTGGATGAATGTGTTTGCACTGTACCCCTATTGGTTGTTGTAATGGATAAATAGAGTAGCGATTAGTCAGGGGAGAAGCATAGAAGCATGATAGAAGCATAGATGGGAGAAGCAGCAGAAGCAGCAGCAAAGAAGAAACTGCAGCAGCAGAAATGGTGGAGAGATCAGCGGCGGTAGAAGATGTAGGTAGTAGCCCCAGCCCCAGAAATAGGGACTCTAGTACAGCAGTAGAAACGGGGACACTAAATGTGAGCAGCCTTGACTCTAAAAAGGATGTTTTAAGGGCTGTTTTAAGGGCCTTGCCTCTAAGAGAGGGAAGGTTTGAAACACTTGGAGGCCTTTAGCCATGGTAAAGGGAGAAATAAAGTGCTTGGAGAACTCGAGACCAGTGAGTCTGTTTTAATCTCAGTTCACCTTTGAATGAGAGCGGTCCATTCCTGCTGGGTGGGTCCAGACACAGAAGCCCTGCCTGAAAAGCACCCAGTCCCCATTACAGGGAATTCTGTGATTCTGTGAGATACAGAAGTCAGAAGAAAAAAAAATTAACTCTCTGTAGAAGGCAGAAAACTGGGAGAAAACCAAACCAACCCAAACCTGTTCTCCCTGGGCACCCAGAAATACTGTCAATGTACCTAATTCACTGGAGAGTATGCAGGCTTTCTGAGTTACCCATGTGCGTGCTGGAAGGAAGGCAGCCTAAAAACTCTGGGCACTAGGTCCCATGATCCCAGGAGGTCCCTTCCAGATGGAAATCTGTACCCTGACCAGAGCAGCCCAAGAGATCAAAGAAACACAGAGGACTGGATGTGAAGATCAAAGGCTGGCCCATGGTAGTCATGAGAGCTCCTGGTAGGCATGAGAGCTCCGAGGGGCACTCCAGTCCTTCCCAAAGATTTACATATCAACATATTCTTACATCAGAAGGCAGTAAAGGCACTGCACCAGGGAATCTGAGCACAACCCAAACATAATTTTAGAGAGAAGTCTAGGTGGGGCTTCTGCTGCTTCAAGGTGGGGGAGGTGAGCACAGAGCCAGGACAAGGTAGTCATGGGGGCTCCAAGGGGTTAGAGTTGGGTAACTACATTGCACTCCACGGTGGGGTAGGCGGGCACAGGACTGGGATGCAGTAGTCCTGGGGGATCAGAGGGCACAGTGACTTAACTATGTGGCACTCCAGCAGCCTTTGCACAATGAGGGAGGGGAGCACAGGGCCTGGCCTCAGTCCTTGCAGATCAACATCCAGGGAGTTTAGGGAGGTCCAGTGTAGGGCGGCAGAAGGGCAGGACCAAGCTTGGAGTTGCCCAAGTCACCAAGGGTGGACTGGTGAAGCCTGGGGGCTGGGCTTATGTGAGGAGAGGCTAGCTGAGGAGACTTTGGTGGGGGAACCAAGGAGTACGTCAGGAGTAGCAGACTCTGGTTACACTCTGGCTGCTGGAGGGGCTCGGACCCAGCGTGTTTTACCTTTCTCTTGGATGTGGCCAATTTGCTTCCTCTGATTTCCTCTGACATACCAGGGCGGGGCAGGGGAAACTGGCGGGATCACATCACCACCATCCCAGTATGCATTCGGAAACCGCTTCTGGCAATTTCAGCCGCCTGGCACAAGCTGTCCTGGACCTCAGTGTCCAGTGCTGTCATAGGCAGCAATGGGATGGGAGTGGCCCCAATTCTCCCAGATCATTGGAGGACAAAAATTATGATGGGAAAGGGGGCGTGGTCACATGGAGACGGGTTCTCCGTGACTCCTCCCAGAAGGGGCGGGGTCTTCACCCCGCAAGTTGCCAGGTTGCCCACCTTGCAGAGCAATAGTTCCAGCTTATTGCACAGCTCTGGTCTTCATGAGCAATTGGGGAGCTGCTCTCTGCCCCACAACCCCCGCCCAGGACCCTGCTATGCTGCAGAGCCTCTGGACCCGGGGGCCTTGGACCTGACTCAGTGGGTGGGGAATGGGCGTCACTTCCTAGTTGAGAAATCACTTCCAGCTACCCATGCTGCTCTCCAGCCCCTCCTCCCATACCCCTGCTCCCTTGAGGGTCCCAGCCTCGATCCTGGGAGAACACCTCCCCTTCCTAGTCACCCTTGATTCCCAGTTGCTGCTCTTCCACCCCTTAGTGAGGCTCCCAGTCCTACCAGTAGTCTCACCAGGACTGGCGCCTCAGTTTTCTCTCCAGGGCAACCCAAATTGCCATGGTGCCTTAGGATCCCCTGAATATCAGAACCTAACCCTCCTGTCCAGCTCACTGCAACCCACCCAGCTCAGCCCTCTTCACCTTGCCCTGGCAGACCTGTGCTTCTGGGAAAGTCCAGGTCCTCATCTCTTCTTCCTGCTGCCAGTCTGCAAAGGGCTGTGCTGGCCTGCACTCCTGTGTCCTCAGGTGCGATTTCCCAGCTCTTGCTCCAGTCTCACTGCTGAGGTGTTCCTTTCACACATCCCTGCTTTTAATCTGGTCCACAGCTCCCCACCTTCACACTGTCCACTCCTGTAGCTTCTAGTCTTTCCAAAAACTAAGCCTCCTCTTCTGATGCCCCATGATTGATTTCCACCACTCTTCTCAATTAGATCTCAATGAGAGACTTGGTCTTTGTTCATTGATGAAGCACCTGCTCTGAGCCCAGCACCTGGGATACAGGTGCCAACCAGTTCCTTCCCTCCAGGAGCCAGAGCCTGAGGAGCAAACAGATGCTAGGAGCCTGGTTTGGAAAGGGGGAGCCCAGATTTTAGCTGTTCAAAGAGGCCTCCCCAGAGGTGGTGAGGCTGGAGGCAAGGTCCAATGAATAAGTGGCAGTAAGCCCTGATGACAGGGTGAGAAACCACAGTTTGTAAAAAGCAACAGATGGATGGTGTTTTCTCCCGGAGAAACTCAGTGTCCTCTAACTTTGATCTCCCTGTGGCATGGGACTCCAGATAATGCCTCACTTATTCAAGATAATTCATTCCCTTTTTAAAAGAAGGCTTAATGGGGCTGGGAATTGCAGGTCAGTGGTAGAGAATTTGCCTAGCATGCATGAGTCCCTGGATTTCATCCCCAACACCACAGAATAAATCAACACTTTTACTTTTTTTAAATGATTTTTCACAAGCTATTCTCACTTTGTTCCCCAGGCTGGTTCCAAGTCCCTGATTCAAGTGATCCTCCTGCCTCAGGCTCCCAAGCACTGCATTACCATGCATGACTAAAAGAAGACTTTATTGAGCACTTACTTCATCCCAACCGCTTACTCTAATTTATCTCCCAAGTTGTTCTAGTAACTTTTGAAGCAGACACTTTATCCTCCCCATTTTAGAACTGAGGTCTCTGAGTGCCAGAGATTGTCTCACAGTCAGAAAGCAGCAGAGCTTGGCAGTTTGAACTGCAGCAGTCTCTGATAGCCTGACTCTTCAACCAGGAGTTTTGTCCTCCTTGCAGGTTCCTCAGCTTCATCTCCTGCCTCTGTTTCTTTGCCTGGTCAGTTGGTCTCTCTGCCTCCTGCTGCTCCTTATGTAACATGAAAATTTCTGAGTGGGTGGTATTTTTTTTCAGTCCTGAGGATTGAACCCAAGGGTGCTCAACCACTGAGCTGTGTCTCTGGCCCTTTTTTATTTATTTTTTTAATTCTGAGATAGCTCTCGCTAAGTTGCCCAGGCTAACATGGAACTTGCCTTCTCTTGCCTCAGCCTCCCTTGTCACTTGGGTTACACGCATGTACCACTATGCCCAGCTCTTAGTGGTTTCACCCTTTTCTCTGCTGTTCTCTTTCTACACACTCTCTCAAAAGTCTCTGTCCTGTGCCTCCAACTTACCCTGGTGCCCATTACTCTCCATCTCTCTAGCCCAAATTTCTGTGGATGATTGGAGCTCCCTGCAGAGTATCTTTGCTTCCCCACTTGCCCAGTCTGAAATTGCAGTGCTCTTAGACATTCCCTTAGAATACTTTCAGACTTACAATTAGCTGATTAGTTATTTATCATTCACTTGTTCATTTGACAAATGTTTATGGAGTGTCTACTATATGCCAGATACTGCTGTAGACACAGTGCTGTAAGGGAAAAAAAACAAAAAGTCGCTTTCCCCATGGAGTTCACCATAATAACAGGGATATGAAAATAACTAAAATGCACATCCAGTGGTGAGAAATACAATATTACATCTGGACAGGGTGATGTGGGTGCCTGAGTCATCATCATTTTAGGCAGGTGGTCAGGGAAGGCCTTCCAGGTGTGGTAACATGTGAATATAGCTTTAAATGGAGCTGTCTGGAGGAAGGACCTAACTACTGGGTTTTCTTTCTTTGGGCCTAGGCCATATATTCTCTGAAGGCAGGGGTGGGGCTGGATGTCCACTACTATTGTGTGACTGTCACGAGCCACCGACCTAGGAACAGGATCCTCATCTTCCTCTGCCTTTTATATCACATGTCAACAATTCATCCAACACACTTCCTGAAGATTAGCCATGTGCTAGGCACTGGCCTTTGTGGCTTTCAAAGAAAGGATACTGATGAACTGTAGCCTCAGGGAAGGGTTATTTTACCCAGTGATGCTGCAGACTTGGACAACCTAAGGAGAAGGCCTGGAACACATTCTCTGGGGTCACACTAGAGGTCAGAGTGGGCCTTTCAGATAGGATTAGGTTTGGTTAAGAGTAAAAGAAAATCCCAAGTGAGAGTGGCTTTCATGGTCATTGGAGACCCAAAATTCCATCTTGTCCTTCTTCATCCCCAACATATGGCTTCTGTATCCTTATGCAAGATTGCTATTCAGCTCTGGCTTCACATACACATTCCAGGCAGCATGAAACGGAAGGCATGCCCTCTCCTCAGAAGGACCTATCCCAGATTTCACGTAGACCACTTCTGATGAAGTTCCGAATTCCCAGGGAGCCTAGGAAATGTTCCTTTTACCAAGCAAAAGAGGGGATGGCTGCTTGGGGACATCATAGGGGCTCTGAATTGTGTAAAACTTTTATGCCAGTGAGAGGCCATCTCCCAAATCTGCCCAGGCTGAGGGGACTAGTGAAGAGTCCTTGCACTTGGATTTCAGAAACTGAAAGAGAAGAGAGACATTTGGACAAGGAGATCTCTCAATTAATTTCTGAGTAAGTCTTTTTGGGCTCCCAGGCATGGTTAAGATAATGTTTCTGGGGACATAATTCATTGTTAGAGCACTTGCCTGGCATGCATGAGGCCCTGGGTTTGAGCAGAGCACCATTAATAGAAGCTTTTAATGAGTGCTCTATAGCTAATTCCCAGTCACATTGATTTGGCATAAAAAAAGACAGGACCATTGGATTCAGTGGTCTCAGCAGCCTCTCTGGTGGAACATTGCTCAGGTAGGGAAAAACCTTGAACTAAGAACTGAAAAGCTGTCTGTGGTAGAGGCTGCCACTCTTCTGGTCCCACTGTTGAGCTACTCTTCTGCTCCTTCCTGCACCCAGGTTCTGTTCTGGCCCTGAAGGAGGGTTTCAGTGCACTGGGGTAGAGGTTGCCACTCTTCTGGTCTCTCTCTTGAGCTTTTCTTCAGCTCCCTCCTCTACCTAGGTTCCGTTCTGGCCCTATGAGGAGAGTTTTTGGTGCATCAGGGAGGCCAGTTTTTCCACATCTCCTCAAAGTTCCCCATGCCTCTTGCTCCATCCATCCACAGAGCAGAGACTGCACAGCTCTGGAATGTCATTTCACACTTGAGGAAATCTGCCTGGTGGCCTGGATCTTGTGTCCCATCTGTGAATCCCTCAGCTATGGTCAGGGTCAAACATGGTAGAGGGCCTGCTAGCTAGGAGTAAGAGACAGAGCAGATCCCCTGGCGTGCTATAAACTTCAAGAGGGGAGGGTCTACCCTACCATCACTGTTTTCCCAGTACCTGTCATCTAGTAGTCCTGTAGTGAACATTTGCTAAACACCGGCCTCAGTGCTGTCCTTCCCTGAGTTCTGTATCATTGCTTCTAATGTGCTCTATCCCTTTCTCACATAGAAGTTACAGGGTGGATGAACTGGAGGACTACATCATCAAGGACATAGGTCAAATGCTTCTGGGAAATTTGGGTAAGCACTTGGCTCTAAAGGAGCCACCAGGGATTCAAGGGGATCCCCGCCCATTGCAATGTTGGGTTTTCCTCCTGGACCCCCAAATTGCCTAGCCTCTTGCCCTTCTCAGCTTCTCTGCCCCTGGAATGTCCCAGCACCTCTTCTCACCAGCCTCTTCTCCCCATGGCTTCCCAGCCAGGCAGATATTGAACTCTCTTACCTGAGTCCCAGGGATTTTCCCTCAATCAAAGGACCTGCTTTTGAGCACATTTGACCAGTGCTCACCTACCTGCAGGATCTGGAGCCTACAGAGTAATTGAAATACCATCTGTTCCTCAAGCATCTGACTGGTTCAGGAGGCAGGAAGTGGCTTAAAGGATATTCCCTTCTTCCTTGAACTCAGTCTTGCTATCCAGAGGGCTTTCAGAAAGGCACACACACTTTTAGATAAGGGAATGGGCAGATGGTCTCCAGTTTCATCTGCTGCTCTGGACTGCTGCTCAGCAGCCAGTGGGATGGTGTTCAGAGCTGTACAGACACTGACTCAGACTGTATCATGACCTATCTGGTTCCCAGCTTTGGCTACACGCTAAAACATAATATTAAACATGGCATAGTGCACCAGAAGTCCCAGTGAGGGAGCTTAACTACAGCCACTTTTTAACCTGTACCAGGAAGTTCCTGTGTTAGCAAATATCTGTGTCCAAGCCACCCATGTTAGCAGAGGGGATGTCAAGCTGATATGCATACCTACATATTTGGTACAACAGGTGCTCTTTCTTCCATTAAAAAATAAAAAAGAGCCGTCAGCCAATTTCCTTCTTATTGATCCTTATTCTGTCTACATTGACTACCTGAGTTTCCCCCTGCCTCATTCTCACCCCCTTCTTATTGCTGTAAGGGGGATTGGATGATGACAATCCTAGCTTCTTCAAACTAATATGGGTAAGCATTTTTGGTTTCCTTTTTAAGAATGTTGGGTCAAGAGGTCCATGATAAAGGTTGAAATCATGAAATTCTCATGGGTGACTTCATCTTTATCATCATCTGGAGGTCTGCAGGTTTTATTCTGGAATGAATCAGCTGAACTAAGATACAAAAAATTAATTTTAGAACGAAAATTACCATTGATCTGGGTTGAGATCCACCATTTAGCTCCTCAAAGGCAAATAAGAATTATGATTGAGAGTCTAGGTGTATACAGATAGTGAATCTAATATAGTAAACCAAGCAACAGTAACTGAGATATCAATTGACAAAGCATAAAGATACTTAGCATCAGGACAGTCCAAAGGTCCATGGCAGTAGGTAGTGGATGACTGGATAAGGTGTACATAGGTCAGGGATCATGCTGAAATAATAATAAGACAGCCAAGCATTATTTTTGCAATCAGCATTATTGGCTGATCTCTGAAAATCTTGAAGATGGTAATTCACCAAAGCTTTAGGTGACATCCACATGTCATTGTTTTGTGAGTGGAGGCCAATTAAGGTTTCAGAAACATTAGCAGAGTTGTAAGAAACATATACATAGCACTTAGTTTTTTATAAAGTCACATATGCTCCTTTGAGTTGTAATTAAGATATAGGGACAAATTTTGAGATTAGATAATCATACCCGCAAATACAGAAACACAAATCAAACCCACCTATGTAGGTGGTGAGGAAGATTTGTAGGTCTCAAACTGACGCAGAGAAAAACCATGACTTCTGGAAGTCTTTCGTGACAGCTACCAGGTATTCCCATTTTAGAACTTTTTCTTTATATTCTCCAATTTTACTTGCTTTGGAGGGGCTGGTACAAGTGTACACCTTAAGTTACATAAAATAGCATCATTCTCCTTTCTCTTATATGCCCTTGTGTGGCTATGCTTAGGGAATCCTCTCCTGCCAGGTGTTTAAGACCACGTTGATCAATACTGACCTGTTCCAATCCACTAAAAGTCAGCTAGATTCCATTAAGGGGTCACTCTTAGGAGCTCGCAATAAGTTTCTTTGCTCCTCTAGTTTTCTCTTTCCCTGCCATGTGCCAGGATGAGTCAAAGTCTTGCTGATCACATGGGACTTCTCTGATAAACACCAGAGACATCTCCCTCTTCACTGACCTCCTTTTTGCAGCATGTACACTGATTTGCTTTTGATTCTCTAGGGTTTCTTTGATCACCCTGATCAGGAGGTCATGTGACCTAGAGTGGCAAAGGCCTTAGAGAATTCCCATTGTTTCCTGAGTCCCAGCAAACCTAAAGGGTATTTGCCAAAATATTGACTGTTTCTACTTGTTCCTTTTACTTCCTTTATTCTCTGAATTTTGAGTTTCAACATCTACTAGTCCAGTTTCACCTATTTTGAAGTAGGAGTACTAAGTTTCAACTTTAATGTCTATAATTTTACAGTTTTTTTAATCTAATGGGGTTGAGTATTAGAACTAGAAGTTATAGACTGTCTGTCCTGTAAGTGATGGCTTTTTTTCCCCAAATAAAACCAAGGTTTATAAAAGTTATACTTCTACAAAAAAAAACTCGTTCAACAATTGTAAAGTTTTATAAGGAAAATACAAAATGGAATTAACAAAAGCAAAAGCATACTTAGTTTGTATAATAGTTGTGAACCAGGAAATAATTTTTAAAATCCCAACCCTTTACTTAGTTATATTATATCCCCTGATTATTTTGAGATCACAGTAATCTGCAATAAGAATCTATCTTTTGAACTTAACTTTAAATAAATTTAATTTTAGCATACTTTGAAGTCTTCCTAACATACAGTGAGGTGAGAGACTTAGTCCTATCTCAGGCAAGAAAAGGCTATTGACAACTCTTAGGTGAAGTGTTTTATTCCTGAAGCTGATCTTTATCTGTTAAACTTCATTTTACATAGTTCTCATATATTGTTTCCTAAGTCTATATGAATATCAGTTAATACAATACAACCTTACATTTGAAACATGAATCAAATCAAAGCTAAGAGAGTTCCTGACTTTCTTGCTGTGGAAAAAGTAGCAAAATGTTTTCAGTGCCATGTTGTCAACTCTTAAATAAACCAGGTTTTCCTTAATTCTTTCCAAAAATATATTTAAATTTCCACTGCAGTGTAAAGAGTAATACAAAATCTTAAACATATTTTATTGATTAGAGGTTACCTTTGCCTAATTACAGAACATCAAATGACATAAGAAAATCCCCAACTAAATTAGGTTTTTTTATGTAGGTCCAAAAGATATTACTACTGACTGTGTCAGTTTGGAGAACACCAACTTGATCAAGTGTTTTTATGTACATGTGTTTGTTTGTTTTTAAACAAACAAGCTTGTACAGTAGAGGAACATGAACATATCTAATATACAAAAAAGCTAGTAATTATTAGTTTCACAATTACACAGATGTCCCTAAATTAACTGACTTTAACTTTTAAAGTGAAATTTAGAATCTATAGTGTACAGTAACAATAATTGAAGGTCTCCATGGGTTAGCAGTGCTTGCAGAAATCTTGTTCATTAGAAACAATGCGAATGATGAGAAATAGACTTAGTCAAAGTAAGCAGAGATAAGCCAGATCTTTTAATGGCCATGTGGCCTTTTTATGTCAGATACAGTGTATAGAAGAGAGCATGTATTGGGGCTGGAGCGGTGGCTCAGTGGTTTCGACACTTGCCTGGCAAGCACAAGGATCCGGGTTCAAACCCCAGCACCACGTACACAACCAAGTGTTGGAGTAGTGAAGGCCATGTGAAAAACTAAATCAAGTTGTTTCTCTCTTTCTCTGTCTCTCTCACTGTCCCTCTCTCTTTAAAACAAAATCTTTAAAAAAATTTTTTAAAAAATCTTTTTAAAAAAAGAAGAGAGCATGTATTGGTTATCTTGCCAATAAACCCATATAAACTCTCATTTTACAAACATTTGCATATCATTTAAATAATATTTACACAGTGTTACTTGTGTGTGTGTGTGTTTCTCCAGTCACATAATCTAGTGTGTCAATTATATTGTAGTAACCAAAAATAAGCGTTGTTTATTTAAGCAATTATGAAATAGTAATTTAAAGATTTTAAAATAGATACCAAATATAATTTTTAAGACTTAGTTTTCCAAAGTAATAAAACCTAACAGACACCAGAATTATCTGG
>PVKS010052846.1:0-10592 GCA_004027875.1 Aplodontia rufa
GGCTGTCTTTCTTCCACACTATGCTTTTGCCCCCTTGATCAAATATCAGATAATTAAAGGTATGAGATTCATCTCAGGATCTTGTATTCTGTTCCATGGTCTTCGGTTCTGCTTTGGTACCAATGCCGTGCTGTTTTTGTTACAATGTCCCTGTAGTATAATTTCAGGTCAGGAACTGAGATACCCGCTGCTTCTTCCTTCCTGCTGAGTAATGTTTTGGCTATTCTGGGTCTTCCGTTATTCCAGACAAATTTGCGAATTGCTTTTTCTACATCCATGAAGAATGACACGGGTGTCTTGCTGGGGACTGCACTGAATCTGTGTGGGGCTTTGGGTGGAGCGGCCGTCTTGATGATATTGAGTCTGCCTAACCATGAACGTGGAATGTTTTTCCATCGGCTCGGGTCTTCTGCAATTTCTTTTTTCAAAGTTCAATAGTTTCCATTGTAGAGGTCCATAATATCCTTTCTAAGATTTATGCCCAAGTATTTTATTTTTTTGGAGGAGATGGTGTCTTCCTCACTTCCTTACTTTAAAAAAATTTTTTTTGGAGACAGGGTCTCACTAAACTTTGTCCTCCAATTTCTGAATCTCCAAGGCAGGTGTTTGGTGAAAAATTAAAGGGGCTGAGGACTGCGTGCACTCGGATCACTTTTGTACCCAATTTGAAAGTTGTTTTCTGAATTGTGCGCTGTTTCCTAACTTTGTCCCCTGAAAGGACCGACATCAACACGGTCATCCACGGCCACCTCTGGAAGGACAGCGGGGTGCGTGGAACGGGCGTCATGTAAGGAGTCTGGACGCTCACTTTATAGTCTTCGGTGTTAACTGACTTTTCCAAAAGGCAGCTGGGCACAGGTTGGCACAGGCTCGGGGCCAATCAAACTTTCTTTACATGTCTGCACCCTTCTAAAAGTCAGGTTCACAGTCCCCAAGCTACAACGCTACAGCTCAAGGTTTTGCAGTTGGATGGTTTGACTTTACCCTGGTGAGAAAGTGATCTGCATTCAGCAGAAATCTTGTTTCTCTGCTGTTGTTTTTAGAATGCTGGGAACTGAACCCAGCAGCGCTCTACCCCTGAGACACCTCCCAGCTCTTCTTTTTTTTAAGACAGAATATGTGCTGGCATCTGCACAGGTTGTCTCTGAGAAGGATGTGTAAGAAACGCACAGCAGCACTCTTGGGTAAGAGGATGACTGGGAAACAGGGTAAGGAGCAAACTGGCTTCTCACTGGAATGTTCCACTTAATATTTCAGAATTGTACACACGTATCGTTGCTTTTAAAAACTGTATTAGAGCCAGGTGCAATGGTGCACGCCTGTGAGCTCAGCAGCTTGGGAGGCTGAGGCAGGAGGATCTCAAGTTCAAGGCCAGCCTCGGCAATGCAGCGAGGCCCCTGAGCAACTTAGGGAGACCCTGTCTCAGAGTAAAAAATAAAAAGAATGGGGATGTAGCTCAGTGGTAGAGAGCTTGCCTGGCATCCACAAGGACCCAGGTTCAAACCCCAGCACCACATACACAACTAAGTGTCAGAGAAACAAAATCCAGATGAAAAAATGCATAGAATTGATTCTTTCTCTCTCCCTCACTCTATCTTAAAAATAAAAATTATAGGGCTGGGGTGGTGGCTCGGTGGTTACGGTGCTTGCCTGGCATGCACAACGGCATAGGTCTGAACCCCAACACCAAGTATGTCATGAAGTGTCAGAACAACGAAAACCAGGTGAAAACTAAATAAAACTGATTCTCTCTCTCTCTCTCTCTCTCTCTTTCTAAAACATAAACCAACCAACCTAGTAATTTCTGACCCTGAGTGGGGGAGTCGGGAGTCCTTGCTCTAACGCCAGCTTGAGATCATCCCTGTGTGACCGCGGGAGGAGGGTGACCCTGTGATCCTCAAGGTCCCCTCTCCCAAGTGGACAGGAAGCACGAGGTCAGGCAGTGCCGCGGCTCCGATGGCTCCGAGGCCACTTCAGCCCCAAATGGAGAAGCTGACAGGGGTGGGGTCGCCTGAGGTCAGGGGCTCCCCATGCTCAGATCGAGGGTAGAGCCCAGTGTCACCTGCTTTGCACAACTTCTAGGTCACCCCTCCCGCCAACACCCCGATCACCCACGTGGTCTTTTCCTTCTCCCACTTCAGCTCCCTGCGTGGAAACTCTTGGTTCCTGTTTCCCCTCCTGGTCGCCCCTGGCAACAGCCCTATCCGTCTGGGTGGGAGGTCACTCTTGTGGCACAGGGACAGATGACACAGCCCTGGGCACCCACATGGGGCTGAGGCGTCTGTGGGCACAGAGTCTCCTATTGGGAAACAAAACCACTCCCTCCATGTAGAAATCAGCCTCCGCATCCATCCCGCGCCCCCTGCCTCCACTCCACAGCTGAAGGTGGAACAGGAAGTGAAGCCCTCTACCGCCTTGCCTCTCTGGTTCACCCTTGGTCATCACCTAGAACCTTCAGGGTCTCCCTACTGCCCCCAAAACCAAGGAGTCACTCTTCAGCTGGAGATTGAGGATTCCGCAGTGTTTAGCCTCAGTTTATCTCTATGCGCAGTGGCACACACCTGTGATCCTAGCAGCTCGGGAGGCTGAGGCAGGAGGATTACAAGTTCGAGGCCAGCCTCAGCACCTTAGCAAGGCCCTAAGCAACTTAGCCAGACCCTGTCCCAAAATGAGAAACAGAAAGGGCTGAGGATGTGGCTCAGTGGTTAAGCACCCCTGGGCTCAATCCCTGATAGAAAAATAAATCCTTAATTTATCCTTGCAGCTGTGCCCTCCATTCATTGATCCTTATTCAAAGCAACTTTGAAATGTACAGATTCAATCACATTCTTTCCCTGTTCAAAATTCTTCAATACATATCTCAGTGAGATGAAGTTGAAGTCCAGACTCGAAACTGCCTCGGCCTCCCTGCCCAGCTCCATCTTCAGCTGCTTCTCCCACAGTCAAGTCAAACTTAACTCCTTTGAGCACACTAATGCCTTTTAACAGCACTGTGCGTTTGCTATGCTCGTTCCTTGGTCTCCTCCATATATAGAGGTTTTCCGCCGGGTGTGGTGGTGCACACCTGTAATCCCAGCGAGTCAGGAGGCTGAGGCAGGAGGATCACAGGTTTGAGGCCAGCCTCTGCAACTTACCGAGGCCCTTTCTCAAAATAAAAAATAAAAAGGGCTGCCGGGGGGGGGCAGTGTGTGGCTCAGGGGTTAAGCACCTGTGGGTTTAATTCGTGGAACGGAAAAAAGAGTTACTTCAAATCAAGGAGAAAATCACCATGCAAAAATTTTAAATTCCAAGAAAAAAAATTTAAAAATTCCAATTAGCTCAAAAAACAAGATGTAAAAATGGCCTACAAATATACAAATATGCACAACCTCACTTATAATGAAAGACAAATCATAATGACGAGACACCATTTTCATCCATTAAACGAGCAAAAATTCCTAGAATGCTCGAGTCTCTGTCAGCTGAAGTATAAACCTGTCCTTTCGGTGCAGCTCCTCGAGGTCACCTCCTAGACCTCATCCTGGCTCGCAGAGCGTCCTGCACATCCTGAATGACCGCTTACCACGGGCCGGGCATGGAGCAGGAAGCCAGCAAGTGCTCGCTATTAATAATCAAGGTCACATCTGCGGGGCTGTTCCCTGAGCCTCGGCTGGTGGTCCGTTCACCCTCCCAGAACACCTCTGAGCACAGGGCTGCAGCCTCTCGTGTCGCGGCCTGTCCAGGACCAACACAGAGCTTGCCTCAGAGCCGGGCCCAGTGAGCAGATAAGGAGCGGGGAGGTGCAGCGTCTGGGGACAGCTGGAGCCAGGAGCCCCTCAGAGGCTGCTCAGCTGGGGAGAGGAGGCCCTGGAGGGAGGTCCAGGTGGCGGAGAGGCCTGCAATGCAAGCGACTGCCACTGGAAGGCGCCCTCGCTGCCTGGGAGCTGCACCCACGCTGCCCCGTTCTTCACGGTGCCGCCCGCTCCGCTTACAGGTGAGAAGCGGGGCTCGGGGCGGGTGGGGGACTTGCACGCGCAGGTGGGCTCTGATCAGCCGCGCTCCGTGCTGCTTCTTGGCCTCTACTTGCCCATCTGAGAAATGGGTCTGTTAAAGGTTTCTCCATGACGACTATGTGTTCACGCTCAGAGGCAGCAGAACTCAGTCTGGTTTGGCTTTTGTGGTGCTGGGGGTGGAACCCGGGCCCCCACGCATGCTGGGCAAGCACTTCACCTCTGAGCTACGCCCCAAACCCCAGAATCCAGGATTTTGTTTTTGGGTAAGGGCAGGGATTGAATCGGGGTGCTTAACCACTGAGCTACATCCCCAGCCCTTTTTATATTTTATTTTGAGACAGGGTCTTGCTAAGCTGCTGTGGCCTCGCTAAATTGTGGAGGCTGATGTTGAACTTTCGATCCTCCGGCCTCAGCCTCCGGAGCCGCTGGGATTACAGGTGCGCGCCAGTGAGCCCGGCTCGGAAATCGGTTTTCTGAGAGTCATTCAGATGACCCGGAATGTGCTGTTGTTAAAACAGGAGACGATTTCATCACTGAAAATGTCTCTTCCACGATACGCTGCGACAACTGACTGTCCACACGCAGCGGGCGGCAGCTGGACCCTTACCTCCCGCCATGCGCACAAACCGACTCAAGACGACCAAGGATCTGACGGAAGCGTTGAAGCTGTGAGACTCTTGCGTGAAATCGTGGCAGGAAATATTTGGACCTTAACTTAGGCAGCGACACAAATTGAGAAACCGGGCTACACCTGTCTCACTCAGCTTTTCCGGTGCTGTGACCAAAACCCAAGGAGAACCACTTAGCGGGGCTGCCGCGGAGGCTCGGCGGTCAGGGCACCTGCCTGGCGCTCAAGGGTGCGGGCTCGAACCCCAGCACCACGTGAAAAACTAAGTAAAACTGATTCTCTATTAAAAATAAAATAAAACAAAAAGGCCTGGGGACGGAGCTCAGTGATGGCTCCCGGTACGGGCGCTGGGCTGCAGCTAAGAGGCACCGGGCTCGATCCTTAGCACCGCGTAAAAATAAATAAAGAAGACACTTTCTGTTCATCTACAACTCAAAAAAATCCCTAGTACAGAAAGAGAGAGACGGGATGAGATCACGGCACCACCCTGAGGAAGGATCAATGCGGTTCCCAGGGGACCAGTTAGATCTTGAGAGTGCGGTGACAAAGCAGGACCACCCTGTGCGTTTGGCCCCGTGCACTGGGCCACTTCCCTCTCAGCTCATCTGTCACCGTGTGACGCAACCAGGGGAGGGACCCTCATCAAATGTTGGCACCATGCTGTCCGGGCTTTCCGAAGACCAGAATCCTGAGCTAAATAAATTTTTTTTTTGGTACTGAATATTTGATGTAGGGGTGCTCGCTCTACTATTGATCTACACCCCCAGCCCTTTTCATTTTCCATTTTCAGGTAGGGTCTCACTAAGTTGCTGAGGCTGGCCTCAAACTTGTGATCCTCCTGTCTCAGCCTCCCCTACGGCTGGGATTACAGATATGTGCCTCGCCCACTGCCTGGCAAACCTCTTTTCTTTATAAAGTATTTATACCAAGCCTCAGGTATTTGGTTATAGCAACAAGAAACAGAGTAAAGGCCCTGAGCGGAGGAGTTGTGCCAGCTCAGCAGGGCACCAGCAAGACAGGTGGGAAGGAGGGTAGCTGGGGCGTGCGGGTGAAGGCTGCAGGGAGCCAGGGCATGACGGGGGACGCAGTGCCTGTCCCAGCACAAGAGCACCAGGCAGCTACAGTGCCAGCCAAGCAGAGATCCCAGGAGGCCTCCTCCCCCACTGCGAAGCCCTCCACGCCCCCAGGGCCTCTCAGGGACTCCAATTCCTGGAAGTCTTGGGGATTCCCAAGCTGAGAGCCCCTGAATTATTTTAGGGGATTTTGCATCCTGTATGTGCTCCCAACGCTGCTGGGAGACCAAATACTATGCTTCACACGTTAACAACTTTCAAGCCAAAGCAGACGCTCCGTGATAAATAAAATTCACCAACTTTGATTTCATCCAACAGTGGCTTCTCAGTGGCTTCCTGTCCTTGTCTAGGTTTTCAGCCATGGATGCTAAACCTCATGTGCAGAGGGTGCTGAGTCTCTCCCAACTCCTGATGATAAAATGCCAACTACTGCCAGGTGCGGTGGTGCACGCCTGTGAGCCCAGAGACTCGGGAGGCTGAGGCAGGAGGATGGCAAATTGGAGGCCAGCCTCAGCTACTTAGCAAGGCCCTAAGCAACTTAGTGAGGCCCTGTCTCAAAATAAAAAATAAAAAGGGCTGGGAAGTGGCTCAGTGGTTAATCAGCCCTGGGTTCAATCCTTGGAGTACCAAAAAAAATTCAGCTAGTTAAACACAAGCAGCCATCCATGGCTAACGGACTGCGGAGCCACGGAGGAATAACAGCGACGGGGTCCTGACGGTGAGCTGGCTCGTGTTCAGCGCCTCTGTCCACAGCTGGGATCTGTGGGTCCCCTGGTCACTGCAAAGGCTGGAGGCCCTGGACCAGCCTCTTCCCCCTCGTCTGCCCCGGGGCCTGCACCTGGGTGGGCGTCCTGTTCCGCAGCCCAGGGCGCGGCCACAACGGCAGGAAAACCGCCCAGGGCAACCTCCAGCTTCGAGGACGATGGCGAAGCCCTCATCCCCTCCCCCAGCCTGCGTGACACCCGAGTTCAGCAAAATCCTGGTGACAGACACCGTGCGATTGCAGAGATGCCACAGCTTCCTCCGGGTGGAGGTGCCTGCTCTGTGCCGGCTCCGAGGACTCGGGGTCAACAGAGTGCGGCAGCAGTGACACCTGTGACGCCCGCAGCCCCCACCTTCTCCCTCGGACCTCGCGTTGCCACACGCGGAGGACGACGCAGCCGCTCTGCCAGGGGGGACGGGGCTGCTGGAGGGGCGAAGAGGAAAACTGAGACGTCCTGATGTGGCTTCGAGGCCAGGGGACGAGGGAAACAGGTTCAAGGGCGCAGCGACTGCAGCGCTCGCCTGGCTTGAGCCGAGACCCAGGTTCGAACCCAGCACCGCACGCACAGCAAAGTGCCGGAGAGACAAAGGCCGATGGAAAATAAATAAAACCGATTCTCTCTCCTCACTCAGTTTCTCTCTTAATAAAGAGAGCGAGAGAGAGGGAGAGGGAAACTCATTGAGGCCAGAAGCTGTGATCCCAAATCCCAGCGTCTAGGGAGGCTGAGGCAGGAGGATCATGAGTTCGAATCCAGCCTCGGCAACTTAACAAAGCCCTAAGCAACTTAGCAAGACCCGGTCTCAAAATTAAAAAGAAAAATAGTCTGGGGGTGCGGCTCAGCGGTTAAGCACCCCTGGGTTCAGTCCCTGGTACCAAAAATTAAATAAATATAAAAAAAATAAAACCAAACCAAAAAGACCTCAGATCACCCACATGGTGAACGGCCTCACATTCCTAAAGCCACACTCGGGCCCTCGAGTCGAGGGGAGGCTGGAGCTGAACCCGGCTGTGCGCAAGGCGGCCGCTCCCAGCGAAGGTGGGGACGCAGGAGGAGGAGGACGGACCCCGGGAGGAGAGGACCACGCAGCACTGTGCCCCGAGAACCCAGATAAGACTTCCACAACCACCCAGTTCTGGAAAACTCACAGCCTGAGCGTTTATACTGTTTTTAGAGGCAAAATAAAGAAGACACAGACTGGGGAGCGGGCGATGGGGGGGTAACTGCTTTTTTAAGAGAGAGACAGAGAGAGAAAGAGAATCACTTTTATTTAGTTTTCACGTGGCTCTCGCTGCTCTGACCCTTCACCGTGTGCGCGGTGCTGGGGTTTGGACTCGGGTCCCTGCGCACGCCAGGCAGGCGCCCTAACCACTGAGCCACCGCTCCAGGCCCATCCTTGTGGTTTAAGAACACAAGCAGATCAGAGGGCGTGGGTTCCCACCCCAGCACCGCACGCACAACTAAGAAGAAGAGTCGATTCTCTTTCACACTCTATGAAACCGAACAGAACATTGACATCTACCAGTTAATCAATTCAATTCTAGAAATGACAAAAGAGAATATATGCAAATCATATCCTTACTTTATACGCAGTTATGATTGCACAATAACTCAACTCCTTAACGAAAAATTTTAAAAAAACCCTTGAGTCAGCCGGGTGCGGCAGCACACACTTGCAATTCCAGCAACTCAGGAGGCTGAGGCAGGAGGATCGCAAGTTCGAGGCCAGCCTCAGCAACTTAGCGAGGCCCTAAGCTGACATTTGGCATCCAGATGACTCAGGAGCAGCCACCACCGGGGAGGAGGGCAGAGAGCAGCGTGGCTTCTGTTGGGGGGGTCTCTTTTCACCTACCCCACCCACTCCACGGGACAACCCTCCGGCTCTCCAAGGAAAGCTCAGCTCTGAGGCCCAATTCTGATGCTGGCAAAGACCCTGGGCAACTCACTTGGCTGGCCTCAGTTTCCCTAGTAGCAGGGCACGATGTCTATTCCTGCTGGCAGAATTTGCCGAGAATTCAATGAGGTCGAGGTTGGGACAGTCCCCAGACGTGCGTTACAAGTTGACGCTCGTTCCATACTGAAAAAACCTTGATTATACAAGACACGGCAGCCCTGCCTATAGTCCCAGCTAGTCGGGAGGTTGAGGCAGGAGGATTGCTTGAGTCCAGGGGTTCAAATCCAGCCTGGAGAGAAAAGTGAGATCCCATCCAAAAATGAAATAAAAAGAAGATGGAGCCCGGCTTGGTGGTGGTTGCCTATAATCCCAGCAACTCTGGAGGCTGAGGCAGGAGGATTGCAGGGTGGAGGCCAGCCTCTGCAACTCAGAGAGGCCCTAAGCAACTTCTCAAGACCCTGTCTCGAAATAAAAAATTAAAAGGGCTGGGGATGTGGCTCATTGGTTAAGCGCTCCTGGGTTCAATCCCTGGTACCAAAGAAAAAGAAAATGGGCCGGGGTGTGGCTCGGTGGTGGTGGACGTGCCAAGCACCCACAAGGCTCTGGGTTCCATCTCTACCACCGCAAAAAAGGAAAGAAAGCCCACTTTCCCGTGCACGACCCCTGGTCCTCGCCCCCACTTCCACTGAACGGAGCACGCGGGACGAGGCAGCTGAGAGGCGCTCGCTGAAGTCTGCTTCTCTTTGGGGCCTGAAGTTGAGGGCTGAGCCCGGAAGCCACCCTGTGTCCCGACCCCCACCCCTCTCGCCAGCCGAGCTCTCAGATCCCCTGTCCTCGGGGTGCACCTAGGGGTAGGGGAAGCAGAGACTCTGCCCCGGCCCCTCCGGAAGCGACTCTGACCCTGCCCTGCAGGACAGAGCGGGGACCGTTCTTTCTTCTTGCAGTGCTGGGAATGGAAGCCAGGGCCTTGCCCGTGCCAGGCAAGTGCTCTCCCACTGCGCTGCGTCACTCGCCTCAGGAGTTCTTTCTTTTTGGGGCTGGGGACTCAGGGCCCTGACCACTGAGCAACACTGCCAGCCCTTTTAAGCTTCTATTTGGAGACGAAGTTGCCCAGGGCTGGCCTGGAATCCTGCCACCGCCACTGCTGGGGAGCCCTCACTGTCCATTCCCTCGACCGCGATGTGAGGGTGTCACCGTGTCACCAGAGGGGACGCTGTCCCGTGATGAACAGGCAGGTCGCCACACTGGGAAGCGGACTTCCAAGTGTCACAGCTGGCGCCTGCCTTGAAGAAACAGGACCCAAGGGACCTGGCGACACCAGAGAGGGAGCAGGGTTCACCTGGCACAGTCGTCTTTGGGGTTTTTGGACTCGAGAGCCTCCACTTCCTGCGCAAGCTCATTCTAGAATCCAGACGCAAAATCTCAGCACTCGTCTCAACCATGCCCAGCAGACCCCCGGGCACTGATGAGTCTACCAGGGCATCACAGTGCACCACAGGGCTACAATGACTGCTAGCCAGGTGCGGCGGTGCAGGCCTGTAATCCCAGCAACTCGGGAGGCTGAGGCAGGAGGATCGCAAGTTGGAGGCCAGCCTCAGCATATCTCAAAATAAAATATAAAAAGGGCTGGGGATGTGGCTCAGTGGTGAGGGTTCAATCCCTGGTACCAAAAAATAAAGAAACAGGGAAGGCCTGGTAGTGCCGGGCCCCACATCTTCATTATCTGCGTAGCTGGCTTCTCCAGCAGAGCTAGAGCCCCAGGGAGGGGGCGCAGCCGACCCAAGGCCTCCTGGAACGGGAGGCCAGCAGCCTCCAGTTCTGTCCTCTGAACCAGACTCTGGGCCTCGTGCATTCTGCTCGTCCCCTGGCCACCAGGCTGGTCCCTCGTCTTGGGGCCACCTCCTCTGGGCTTCGGGTCCCAGGACCGCCCAGCCTGTCACTGGTCACCGCACACCACGGCGACCTCTTCGCTTTTCCTGGGCAGCGCGTTGAGAGCTGCCTGGTTCTGCAGTTCATTTCCTGATTCTCTTCTGCCTCCCTGAGCCCCAGGAGGAAGTCGACTGTGGGTGTCTCCGCCACGTTCATGGGGGCCTGGCACGCAGTAGGTGCTCAGCAGACAGCAGCTGGACCAACGTTAGAGGACAGCTCGATGCGGCCCCAGAGCAGGAAGGGGTGCACCCGGCAGAAGACGCCTAAGTGCCAGCCCCCGAGTCTGGGCAGTCAGCGCTCGTCCACCTGGGACGG